>JAFISD010000060.1:0-139094 GCA_022560085.1 Helminthosporium solani
TAATCTATAGTAGAAATCTATATTAGTTAAGCTCTAGTATCTACTCTACTAGAGCCTACTCCTTAGTAGGTAATAGCTTATATTTTAGTAATCTAGTTATATACTTTAGCTAGGTACTATAGAGGCGTGTATAAAGTATAGAGTATAGTATATTATAAGCTTTTATAAGCTAGCGTATAGATAGCTAAGGGTTTAATTAAAAAGAGGTAATAGTAAGGCTTATTTAGCCCTTATTTAAAAGCCTCTAAGCGCGTGGTGGTGGTAGCATAGTTAATAGGAGTAATAATAGAGGACGCGTCTTGGTAGGGTGATTAGGTTACTGATTTGATCAGCTTACTGATTAAACACGTTACCCTACCTAATTACTAATACTTGCCATCTGTTTCCATGCAGGGTCTTTGAAGAAGGGCTGACCATGCTGGCTGGCATCCCAACTCTCCGTCACCTGGTCCAAAGACGTCCTCAAATCGAGTTCAGGTACGCATACGGAGTGTTAGGGAGAACGATAGTATTACTGCTCAAATCACGCTCCAACGTGAAGCAAATCAATCATCTACAAGAGCAACCGTCGCATCGCATCACAGCCGAGGATGTCGCTGTCGTCGTCGTTCTTTCCTATTCCCGCTCGGCTGTGCGAGCTTGCCTCCTTTGGGCAGTAATGACGCTTGTGGGAGATCCCATCTAAGAAGGAACCACCCACCACCGCAATCAAGGCAAGAACGCACGCCTCCCCTTCATTCACACCACCACCGCCCGGACCATCGCCTTGAAACACGCCCTCCGTCTTCCCCACATATCTACTTACTGTGCATGGCAACCTACTGAGCATCTGTATATCTATTTGTCGCTTGCGTGTCTGTCGTGTCCCTGTAGAATGACCATACGTAACTACTTTCGTCGTGCCGGTGCCGCAGAGGTCGAGGACCGGGGAGACGCGGAACACGCAACAACTCAGGGCCACACCGGCTCAGGCGCAAAAGTTGTGGTGCCTACAGAGTATAAATTAAGTGGTAAGCCTGGGTAACAGCCATCAAGCCATATCCGCCCCTTGTTTTGGCGCTCCGTGTTTGCATTGTGTACGGAGAACTGATGGTTTGATAGAGATCAACGGCAGCGGCGTCTACCTGCCAGTAAGGCTTCCGTCCAAACTCCCACACGTGAGATTGCAGCTGCGAACACAATCATCTCCTGTCGTGTCCGTGTTGAAAGTCTGCCCTCCGTCTGACAACGCGCTAGCCCTCACCTACGCAAGAGAAGCCTAGCTTCTGGCATACCAAATCGAGTGCCTCGACCACGTCCTCGAACCACCGAAGTCTGCTGAGTGAGAACGAGCCTTTCAGCATTTCGCGCGAAAGCTTCGAGTGCTACAGGAGGTCGTTTGTATGCGCGCTGTTCGCCCATGTCGTCACGCCTCGAAATGCTCATGGTGGTACAGGACATCTCCGCCCGCTCGCCCGTACCAGAATGCCTTGACCAGTACCCACGCCAGTCGCTCGATGCCCGCAGATCAGTTGATGCGAAACGCTCGCTCGAGGTCCGTCGCTCGCGAGCCCCTCCACGAGCTTCATTGCAGGAACATCGCTCGAGCACTGCCGAGGTGATGGCGGAGGAGGGCTTCGAGGATGTTGGCCTGAACGACGAACCCAAACCACAGAAGAAGCGCGGCATCTTTGCGCGCTTTGGCGACAACAACGACGCAGAGGGGAAGGAGGAGCGACCGGCATCTGGCCACCATCACTTCGGCTTTACAGGTCGGAAGAGGGCACAAAGCGGATCGCAAGGCTCGGAAATGAAGAGCATGTCGAAATCGCCAGCAGCAGACGTG
Source organism: Helminthosporium solani (assembly GCA_022560085.1). Taxonomy (NCBI): domain Eukaryota; kingdom Fungi; phylum Ascomycota; class Dothideomycetes; order Pleosporales; family Massarinaceae; genus Helminthosporium; species Helminthosporium solani. The sequence goes on from JAFISD010000060.1 coordinate 1,826, forward strand.
CCCGTCGAAGCCCGGTGAAGGCAGACGACGAAGAGGAGAAAAGGGAGACAATGGAGGCATAGGCTAGGGCGGCGTTGCAAGGTGCGAGGTTTTTGAGGTTGGCAGCATACCCTTTGGCTGGTTGGTTTGCAGTGCCCTGCTATCACAATCGCTATCATGGGCGGCGTTTCTTGCTCATCAACATGGCATATACTACAGGTACATTGTATCAGAATACCTAGCTAATAATGAACCACCATAAAGTAAATGTAGCAAAGCACTTTTTGCACATGACTGGTTCCATCCGCGATCAAACTCCTTGTCACGTTTGTTTCCCATCCGAATTAGTCCACTAACCAACCGTAGTCGCCGTTGGCAAGTGGTTGATCTGTCAATAGTTCAAGGTCTATTTTGGTCTACTTTTAGTCTGGTCTGGTCTGGTCTGGTTTACGTACCGGTATAGCGTGAGCGGCTGGCTTGACGTTGGCGCTGGCTGTAGCGGCTGGCGGTCGTGGCGGCCATAGATCGAAGAAGAGGCGTGGTGGCGTACGTGGCCCCGTGGAAAGAGGCCAAGATGGGGGCAAAATCGAGGCCATGGGAATGAGACGGTATGATGTAACTTGTGACTTGTAACTCCGAGTAGGCGCGGTTTTCGTCCCTAGTTGGGCTTGTCGATCGGGACGTTGGTGGATACTATGGCACTATGGCACCATGGCACTGTGGGTGGCGGTTGTTTTTTTTTTTTCTTCTTCTTCTTTTTGTTTGCTGGAACCTTGGACGGCGTGCTCGGCTGGTGGCGGTGGATGGATGGATGGATGGATGTCTTGTGGTGTGGAGGTTGTATGACGTTTGATTGGGGGATGTGAAGGTGAGTGTGATTTGAATGTTGCTTTTGTCTACCTACCCAAGTACGTACCTAAATTGTTTGGGAGACTCCTAAAGGGTGAGTAGATTGTTGAATGTCGGTGATAGAGTCTTGGATCAAGTATCTATCTGTTGAGATTCTGACATGACTGTTATACTGCTTAGATTTCACATCATACCCCTCATGGAAGAAGAGGTGGGTTTCTAGTTTCTATACTCGTTTGATACCAGCTAGATCGAGGGGATGCAAGCCTGTGTTTGCTGAGCTGTGGAGAGAGTGGTTGGTTGGAATTTATGTGTGTTTGTATCCTTTGGTTGGTTGACATCTGGATTGATGGGTTTGCTGATAGAGAGACTCTTATTGTAACAGATTTTGAGAAGAAGTATGTCGTTGACTTTGTTATATGTTTGTTGTGGCTGTCTTCAACTGTCACTGCTCTGTGAGGGGGAGAATGGAGGGGGGGTGTTGCTGCTTTCTCTCCTTCCTCCTCTCCTTCCTCCTCTCCTTCCTCCTCTCCTTCCTCCTCTCCTTCCTCCTCTCCTTCCTCCTCTCCTGCTTCCTGCCTCGTGCCTTCTATCCGATGGCTGCTTGGTAGGGGGTTAATCCCTACATGAAGTCCCCTGATCTTTTCCTTCTCTCTACACTCTACGTTATAGTTGTACGTGTGCAAAAGAGTGACCGAGTAGCGTATTCTGCACTCCAAAGGTCGCCTTGTCAAATACGGCTCAAGATAATAGTTCCGCTTGATGTCGTATAACAAACGGATTACCAGTACGTCTCCACCGTCCAAACGTTATCGATTTAATACTCGTTGAAACAACGAGACGCAGAATCTACCGAGTGCTATCGAGCAGGAGAGTCTATTGGGAGATGGCTTTGCTGCATATGTGTGATGGCACAAAGGCCCGGTCAGTAATAAGAACAAAGACAACTCCTCGTTCCTTCTGGACTATGGATAGCTTGATCTAATTGAAACACGCAGAAGTCCCGACGGCAGTGCCAAAGACAAATACAATATATGAGATATGGTAGATCAGGCCACCATAGATAGTACAAGCAAGCTGCGCATGACCATGTGGTTTATGGCTTAGGCTGGCTGATGGGAAGACTAGATGGGCACCGTGAACGCAAATCACCGCCATACCACATGGATGGAAGTCACTGGCTATTTGTGGAATTTGTTGTCAGTGGCGATCGAAACAATGCCGATTCAAAGGCGATCTGGAGAGGCGCAATGGGTAAATCTCGAAAGGAGGGTATTAATCTAGAAAATTTAAAGGGAGTCAGGTCGCAAGAAGCCAAAGTCAACGTTCACAAGGTCTTTCATCTTGCCAGCATACACCCAGTATCGCCTTTTTCTGGATTAGACTGGCTTGAAATATCTATTGATGTTTGATAATGTATGTAGAGGATGTTGCACAAACTGATCTTTGGCATATAAGATGCTAGTAAATTCGTCAAGTTATAACTTGGGCCAAGATACTTGGATGCACAGGACGTTGACTACTCTCTCGCTTCAAGTGGCTCTACTTGGAACCCAACAACCATTGCAGATAGCAATGCACTAGCCAGCCTTGACCCAGGAGGGTACGGCGCTCCCCTCGTGCTCGGTCATCAGTTTGTAATTCCATGACGAAGAATGACCTAGACCCAAATGGTTATCATGGTCTCAACCTTACTGACAATCTCAACGAGCCTGAGTTGATTCTCAATGTATTTTAGTGGTCCCGCCATTGAAACATAACTAGCCAGTTCAAAATCCACGAGTTCAACTTCACTGGATTGAAATCGAGACAACTACATGGTTTTCAAGCGGGATAGCAGCCATAGGGGGCCTTCAAAAAGAAGTCGATGTCGTTATCCACGCTTCTATGAAAGTCACATCTTGCCACATACCAAATCTATCCCCTGTTGTACGAACCAAAGAGATGGAATCGATACCAATAAAGACCGTAAGACGTAAGAAGAAGGTGAAGATGAATATCCCAGACGTAGAACCCATGATGGAAGAGATGTCTAGCCCAATGGATTTGCAGACAAATGCGAAAGAAGGTGGGAGAATTCTCTAGGATGTGCCGCACCTCTTGATGCACATCTAACATAGCCAAACTCAACAGCATTCCCTTGTTTCCCTCTCGTGGATTTGAATATATCTCCTGATCTGCAGATTCAATTCGATCCACTGTTGGTATCTCTCTTTACAGGCTTTGGAAAAAAAAGCGTTCACAAAACAGGCCGGATATATAAAAACGCAGTGTCATACTCTTATCTAACTTTCTGTTGGGTAGAAAAATTCATCATAAGGGGGTTGTTAGTAGTTCTGGGCGAAACTTTGATCTTGAATGAACCAACGAAGAAGTTGAAGTGACATTGGCAGCTTCATCCTCTTGCATCCTTCCAGATTATGCATGTATCCTTCATTAGTACGCAGCAGCTAGATTCCACTTCAATTTAGGTTTACATAGTAGATTCTGATATTGGTTTTTGTGTGGCGTTGGAGTATCCGGAAGGTGGTCAGTCCCTCATTTTTTCCTCTTGTACTTGTGGGGCAGACTCCATGAGCGTACCCACATGATTCACTACATTCTTGATGAATTCGTTCGTGCACTCCCCATTCAACTACGCAGCCCTGAATTCCAATCCCTACGAACTTATTTAGAAGTCATTGCCATTTACTTACCAAAGATATGTGAGTGTGAGAGGACACTGTTCATCACACCCCACTCGCCGATCACCCATGACTTCCCTGTGACCTCACCCCTCGTCTTCTCGCACCAATTTTAGCCGTCATTTTATAGGCTCGTACATATTTCGCCTCCCTTATCCCAATCTAGGAAAGAGGAGAAAAATAGACAAAGCATAATCTCTCATCTCGAAGCCGCGAATGCCTCCGAACTTCTCATCCACACCATCGAGTCACATTGATCTTAATTCCATCTCCCACCAGAGATGTAGAAAGAATAAGAGGAAGAGGGGAAAGAGTAAGTGTAAGTAAGCTGACATGCATGTTATACCCAGGGTTCATCCAACTATACATACCTACAGTACGGAGTACACCAACATCATTTTCTCTCTCCAACGAACGAACACTACACCATCAAAACGACCCCACAACCCCCACAAACCACCCAACCCCACATCGCATCACCTTCCAGCTACCCAAACCCGCGGGGATCCCAGCGCCAGCGTAAAGGACCCCACACACGCATGCTTCCGCCTATCCCGGAAGTGATCTAGAATGCCCAACTTACAACATGCGAGATTTTCATCTCGCGTCGATTTGCGTAGAGTGCCGAAAGATGGGAAATCTTACCGGGAGAGGGTGACAGGTACGTGCTAGAGCCACGGGGACGGGCCGGTGTGATTCGATTTAATTCAATTGGTCCGGGAACCATCTATCGTGCGTCTTGTATTGCCGGACATGATACATCCATGTATTATACCACGTGTGATGTTTTGGTTTGAAGAGGTGAAGTGGGTTTCGCATCCATCCATCCATCCACTCTTTTATACTTCCGCTTGGGAAAAGGCCCGTATTCGTACCATGTGTTTGTACATTACGAGTTGGTACTCCGTATAGTTATAGTATATGCAACAACCCTCGTCTTGGTTCCAACCATGTAGTCTACTATGTATGTATATAGATAGATTGGATTCAGCCTAGATATCGGGAGTTGAAAAGTTGAGTAATATCGTAAACACGCGCGCGGGGGAAGAACTGCCTTCCTACCATACTATAGACCCTACAGACCACTTATTAGTCCGCAACCTAATTTATCCGCATGATCCAATCAATCATGAGGCGAGAAGATAGTTGGGGGAAACTAAATAGATGTAGCGTTGGCGAGCGCTGACAATTCCGTCTCATGCCCCCAAAACGGTAGATCCTTTCGCGTATGCTTCCCCACGGGCTAGGGTGTATGTATGTCGTATAATTGGGGGAAACGGACATTGGGCCTGTAATGTAGGCAAGGCTATGGAAGAGAGAGAGCAGAACGTGCATGTATGTATGCAGGTGAAGGCTAAATACAGGTCGTGGTGCTTGGGTCATGTCAGGTACGCGGATCGTAGTGAGCAAGCTTTTAGGGACGATAAAGGGAGTTGTAATCCCGCTTTTCTCTTTCGTGGCCTCTTCTAGATACCCGTTGTTACTCACTGGGTTAGTCCTTTCAGTTGTTGATAGGATGGGTCGAATCTCTTTGCTCGTTGTTGCCTTTTTCTCGGTGGCACGGTGTGCTGACTGGATTGGAGAAGTCAGAAAGTATGACGGAGTGACTTATCAGTGTAAATGTTACTCTGATAACGCGTGCTACCCTACGGCTGCGGACTGGGGAAGTTTAAATGCAACTGTTGAGGGTGCGTTGGAGCACGCCCTACCTCCGGGCGCGGTTTGTCACAATACACTTAGTGATAGGTTGACGTTTGATGCGGGTAAATGCGCAGAGTACAAGGCGCATTTCAATGACGAGCAGTATCTGTGAGTTTGTATACCCAGCGTGGTAGATGCAATTGAAGTGAGGACTGACTGGATGGTAGTACGGATCATCCAATTGCGAATCTGTGGCCACTGTACACAAACAATACTTGCCTTCCGACAGACAACCCTGCCGATCCCTGCACGCAAGGTTTCTACGGAACCTACGTGATTTTGGCGACGAAAAAGGAGCATATCAAGGCGGGTGTTGACTTTGCGCGAAAGCGAAACTTGCGTTTGATTGTCCGGAATACCGGTCATGACTTCCTGGGCCGTTCGACGGGTTATGGATCGTTGATTATCAATACTCATAGCTTCAGAGATGTCAAATTTATCAAGGAGTATACTGGTGCGGGAGATTGGAAAGGTACGGCAGCTGTGGTTGGTGCTGGTGTGCAGGGACGTGAGTTGTTTCGTCAAGCATGGAATCAGGAGCCGAAGCAAGTCATTGTCGGAGGAGAGTGTCCGGTATGTAATGAATTCGTCAAGGGAAATTCACTGGCTAACGTTGTGGCAGACTGTCGGGTGGGCTGGTGGATACATTCAAGGTGGTGGTCATGGTCCACTGACCTCCATCTACGGCATGGGCGCAGACAACGTCCTCTCCTTCGACGCGATCACGGCCAAGGGCGAATACGTCACCGCCAACTCTGCAGAGAATCCGGACCTTTTCTGGGCACTGAAGGGTGGTGGCCCAGCATCGTTCGCGCTTGTGACATCGATTACCGTCAAGACCTTCCCCGAGGTCCCTTCAGCGGGAACCATTCTTAACATCAATAGCACCCATACCAAGGATATTAAAGTCTTCAACGAGGGTTTCCGAATCTTTCACAACCTATCGAACCACTACACGGCTAATGGAATGTTCGTCTACTTTGAACTGTCAGCTAGCAGTCTGCACGTTGCGCCTCTCGTCGGACCACGCATGGACGAGGCGAAGCTCAATCAAGTGCTGAAGCCGCTCTATGATCAGCTAGAAGCGGCAAAGGTTCCGTATAGCAAGTACACCAAAGCATTCCCAACGTTCTTTGAGCTTTACCTTGACCTCTTCGAAGACGAGGCTTTTGCGGTTCAGGGCAGTTCGACGGTAGGTGGACGAATCTTCACGCAGACGGACATTGCGGAGCGTGGGGACAAAATCGCCGAGGCTCTATTATTTGTGAATCAGCCAACAAGTGGCTCCTTTGGGCTCTCTGTCGGGCATATCATGAATCCAGGTCATGGCGTGCCTATCGCGGACAATGCTATTCATTCCAAGTGGAGAAACGCGTCCAGCTTCACTCTAACAAATCTTCTGATGAGTGGGCAGGAGAGCTGGGCACAGAAGAAGGAAATTGAGAGGATCAATACAGAGGTTGTCGGCAAGGCGCTCAGGGAGGCTGGGCCGGATGGCGCAGCGTACGTGAACGAGGGCGATTTGAACGAGCCAGACTGGCAACATGCGTATTGGGGCGAGAAGTACCCGAAGCTCCTAGAGATCCGTAAGAAGTGGGATCCCGAAGGTGTGTTCTACGCAAAGACTACACCTGGCACGGAGGACTGGGATGTTATCGACTACGGGCGGTATCTGTGCAAAAAGGCAAACTGAGTGGTTTTCTATAAGGAACGTTGCCAATTCCTTGCAGGAATGAGAAATGAACACGATTTTTATGAGTATTCTGTTGATTATGAATGAATCGAAGCGATGCGTAGTGAGTAGGCTTTCACGTAAAGTCACGTGTATCGATACATTAGCATCAGGGGATATGTATGACGGGTACGGAGTACCTATTGACATGTAGGGCTCTTCTGATCACGTGAGTGTTTTCTTTTGACTAATCACGACCTCGTTATTTTACCAATCAAAATTTCACGCTTTATGGCCGAGGACGCTTGACGATCAATCGTAATTGCTTCGGTTGCTGTGTAATATTCATCTCTACTATCATTTGTACATGTAGTACATTTATGTCAGCGAAGTTAACTGGACGATTATCTTCGTTACAGATACGTGTGATGACGTGAACCGCGTTTGCGCTAGTCCCATAAAGGCCTAGTCTCGACATCGCCTCCATGTGCAAGCAAGCCGGACAGACGATAATAGACATTGTGCATGGCTCAACACTATCTACAAGGTCAGGATTGTCGGTAGTTGCAGTCCTATTCCACGGACTCCGCTCCTGAAGACTCCGATAATAGGCATCCCAGCGATATCAAATATCAGCGGCATCACGGCGGCACTACGGCATCGTTGCAGCGCCACAACTCACTCCGGTCTATGTATGTTGCTGCCGCCGACCTCGACTCTGCGCATCTCCTCACACATGTCGATTGAATGCCTCCGGTCCTGAATCCCTTCCTGCGGGCCTTCTTCCGTAGCACACTCCCCAGCCAGTGTACGCCGCTACAGCATCACGTACTCCTCGTCCCCACTACCGAAGCCCTTTGCACCGCCCGCGACCGCGACACCAATGCCTCATATGCCGACCTAAGCGGCTCCGAGGAGTTTCTCGCCAGCCATGTCCTGCGCGTGCCGGGTGGTGTGGGCCCGAATAACCAGGTCAAAGATGGTGGCTCGTTCAGGGACAGCCGGGGCAAGGCGAAGCAGTACTCGACCGCAAACGGGCGGACTGTGATCATCAAGGACGCGTACATCTACAGCAACAAAGGTAGGATGGCAGGCAGCGCGCGGGCAAGCTAGAGCGAAGAGAGAGGCGACACTGGCTGACACAGCATAGGATTTAAAACGTTGAATCAGGCCCAACTTTTGAACGACATCATCTTCTACCCGGACACGTTTGAGCCGCAGCCATGGCTCGTGTATTTCATCTCAAAGCCGCTTATAGGCACCTACGAAGCGACGCCCATCGTACCTGCCTCCTTACCAGACCGCACCCAGGGCCATCCGAATCATCGTGATGCTGCAGAGCCATCGCGGTCGAACGGCCCAACGGGGTCTTTGCCGCGGAAAAAGGAGATCAAGTCTTTTGGCGACTTGCTGAACCACTTCCCTATGATTGCGCGGCAGATGCAGCCCGGCTTGGACAGGCTGTTCACAGAATTCAAAAAGGAGCTGGACAAGCCTTTGCCGCCTACGCCCTCCCAGCGCCCGCCGTCACAGAGATCCTCGCTGAGCTCGCGTCGGAGGGGATCCATATCCTCCTCCGAGAGTATGCCCCTTTCCTTCCACAGTAGTGTATCCGGCGCGAATACCTTCATATCTACGCTGGAGGTTGATGCCGAGGAGGACCTGATGCGGAGATCTCTGGAGACGGCAGTGACCGCCGCCATTGACCTTTTCCAGATGGTGGACAAGCAGCAGCTCTCTCTCCTGGGCGCGACAACAGATTTGACCGGCCCCATTGTGGAACGCATGATTGAACGATACATCACCGAGCAGTTGCATGATTTCCAATTCTCACGACTACGACATATTCGGAGGTTCGATGACACGAACTTGGAGGCACGGATGCGGCAGATGGTGGACATCGATATTTCCCAAGTCGGCATCGACATAGGCCATGGGCGAAGAGGGAAACATGAGCTTTCGATACGGCTGTCCAAAGCAGTCGACGTCTTCAGGAAGATGGGAGTGGCCGGCAGCCCGCAGGAAATGGTCGAAATTCTACTGGCAGTACAGAAGAGCATTACTATGCCAGACACGGCGGAGTCCAACACCAGCCAGAAGAACCCAGTAGCGAATGGAGCCGACTATTCGGAGAAAAGCGATCATTTGCTCACCATCAATGCCGATACGCTAGTTTCACTACTGCTTATCGTAGTCATCCGATCTCCAACTCGCTATCTACAAGCACGATTATCGTACATGCGCCACTTCATCTTCATTGATGATGTAGAGAGCGGAGAAATGGGATACGCGCTAAGCACATTCGAAGCTGTACTATCGTATCTGGCGAGGGATTCCGGGGGGTTGCGTAAAGCCAGTCGAAGGAATAGGATTTTGTGGCAGGCCACGAAATCCGGCGACATTGCAACAATACAAGGCGTGCTCGAACCCGACAAGTCCTTCCATGAAGATGCCTATCCAGCCTCGGAAGACGATGGAGACGAGTCACCACGCGCGCGACCCGTGCGCTTTGCGGCGAGCTTTCCAGACCTGACTTCGTTGGGCGGCACTACCATGAACGGCGATTTCGAATCTCGTCAAGAGAAACGGCGTTCCCCTCGAAGCAGACATGGAGGGGAAGATGGACCTCTGGCGCACATCTTCCCCTTCCAGCGAGCACCGACGCCTCCGCCGCCGGACCGACCGAAAGTGAAGAAGCGAGTGTCCATGGATACACGAAGCATTTCCAGCTCTTCGGCGGTCTCGTTTCGATCGCGGACAACCCTCGATTCGCATGGCACTGGGCTTGAAGGCGACACGTCAATAGAGAAGCTCACCATGACCCAGGGATCAGAGGGCGAGTCCGTGCTGATGATGGCCATCGAGAACAAACAGGACAAAGCATTGCAGTATCTGCTCAGCTTGGAAGAATACTATACTCTAAATTTCGTCCTCGATGATTGTAATAATGAAGGCACCACTCTACTGAGCGCGGCCGTGCAGTTCGCCAACGCAAAAACAACAGACATACTGCTTAACTATATCCTTGAGCATAGCCCGGACGACGACTGGATGCGAACGTATTTTGCCCGGCAGGACTTGAAAGGCCGATGTATGGCGCACTACCTATTCAACCAGCCTCGCCTTATTCAAAGAATAGGGCACCTGGTGCCCTGGCGGTTGAAAGACAAGAATGGTCAGACTCCAGTCTTTGCACTGTGTAGATCCTATGATCACGATGAGTATCGCGACATGGTAGATCGGGCGCTGCTTGCGGCGACACAGGCCCAGGAAGACGGCCAAGCTCTGCATCTTGACGAGCACATTGATAACAAGGGAAATAGCTTATTGCATATTGTCACAGATCCGCACATCGCGGCTAAGCTCCTGTACCGATGCGACTCCGACTCGAATGCGCCAAACGACAAGCACTTTACTCCTCTCATGGTAGCCAGCAAATATGGCCGCACCGATCTGGTCCGTGTTCTTTTCCAAGACCCGCGAGTCGATCTATCAATCAAAGACATTCGCGGTCTCACCGCCGTCGAGCTCGCCAAAGACGATGAAGTCCGCAATCGAATAGACGATCTTGTGCTCCTGTCCAATGAGCCTGGTCACGATGGCCGCATCACAACCGTCGTGCGTTCCTTCTTTGTCGAAGACGGTACGATCCGCCTAGTTATCAAATCCGGGGCGCCAAACCGCAACGCCACCGTCACAGTGACTACGTGTCGACGCTCGCTCCAAGATTTTGAAAGTCTAGCCAAATGGTTGGCGCAGGAACATCCCGCATCGTATCTTCCCGTACTCAGCAACCTCGCGTCCCCCTTCCTTATCCCTTCCCGGCCTTCGAGATCGATATTACGAGACGTACAGCTGCGACTCGATGCTTTTCTAAAGATACTCCTCAAACACCCAACCTTTTCCACGCATGAGATGGTGTGGGAATTCTTCCTTGTGCCAGACATCGACCCCTCGATGCTCGCAGAGCGCTCATCCCGCAAATCCGAACTCCTCGTTGAACGCGTACGCGACGAATACGCGCCAATCTACGACGTGCGAGAAGTCGAACTCTTTGTTCAGCACGCACGCGAGCAAGTCCGCTCTCTCCACCACGCCTCGAAATCCGTGCTACGACGAACAAATAAGTTACGCTCGGCAGCTTCAGATCTAGCAGACGCGGCGAAGATGTCAAACACGGCGATCCACTCGCTAACCTTCCTCCCCGAAGCCCACCTCAAGGCAGTGCAACGATATACAAAGTGCCTAGTGCAAAGCGAAGCCAGCCCCCTAACCGGCTTCCACTACAACATGCACGCCATCTCGTCCACCATCACCGCAATCCTAACATCGCTCAACCGACCCTCCACTCTCATCACGTCCATGGCCACGACGCAAAAGTCAATAGATCGGCACCACCTCTCGATCCGACGCTCCGACCGCTGGCCTCTCGGTCTCCTCGACGATGCGCGCTCTCGCATGCAGCGCGATGCACAAGAAAAAATGGACCGCGCAACGGAAGAGTTTGCGGGCTTGGGAAAAGAGTTGAGGTATACTCAGCAAGTTGTTGCGAGCGAGTTGGCGAGTTGGCAGGACGAGAGGGTGAGGACGGGGAGGGACATGGTGAGGGAGTTTGCGAGGAAGATGGTTGTGGGGGAGAGGGCGAGGTTGGAATGTATGCTTCGGGCGGTTAGGGAGTTGGGGATTGCGGGGATGAAGGCGCCGAGGGGAGTGACGGAGGGGGCGGGTGCTGGTACCGGTGTGTTTGAGGAGGTTGGGGGGAGGAGAGGAAGTATCGAGGATGTCACTGATGAAGTGGAGGGGGCGTTGGCTGGTGCCAGTACTGGTGGCGGTGTTGATACAGCTGTTGGCGCCAGTGCCGATGCTGGAGAGGATGCGATTAACGGAGATGTCAACCTGGACGACGATGACGAAGACGACGCACTTCTATCTCCATCTCCCAACGCGTTATCTCCCGATGAAAGGAGGAAGTCAGACGAAGAATTCGGCCCTTTCGAAGACGCCGCTGTCGCCACAGCAGAGGCAGCAACAGCAGCAGCAGCGATTCCGCCTCAGTCTCAGCCACAACACCAAAAGTTACAAGACTCCCTATCATCGCCCGTACCTAGATCCCCTCCTACCTCACCCTGACGCCGGACCGCTACACCAAGGACGAGAATGAGGACGTGGAGGCAGGACTGTAGTTTCCATCTTCTCTCAACCTTGTCATTCTCCTTCTTCTTCTTCTTTCTTCTAGAAGGGGGGAAAAAGAGCTTCTTTTTCCATTTTTCTGTGTATAACTTTTTTTCTTCGACCTTCCTCTCTGGTTGATGGTTGATGCTAGATGGGGCGGGGGAGTTGTTGGTCTGGGGCTAGATTCTGTCCGAAGTCTTGACGGGAGGGGGGATGGTTGGATGGTTGGATAGATAGGCGCGATATACCACTATACTACACTAATTGCACTACACCGAGTATACTATTAGGCAAACCACCCCTATTATACTTGGATCAACCCAGATGACGAGAAAGTTCTCTTCATACTAATAGTCGAAAGGTGCAAGTTCAAGGATTGGAAATTTCAACTGTACTAAATGCATGTAGATGGATTCATTTTTGCTCCTTTCCTTCCCCCTGATTCTACCTACCGCTTACGTGTACATGGTCTTAAAGGGGAAAGGAAAAGAAGAAAGGAAAAGGAAAAAAAGGCCGCAAGGTAAATACATTGGGTATATCCCTCTATTTCTTTTTTGGAAAAACACTGGTTGGGTAGACGGGGCATATGCTCAAAGAAAACCATGTAATCCTCAATGCATCCCTCCTCCCTCTTGACAGGCCGCCTATACGAAGTACAACACCCCTACGTAACCGTCCGATCTGGTAACCTCACCTCTACTCCGCCAATCCTTCTCCGAAGCTCCTCTACCAACCCATCCTTCTCTACAACCACGCCATCCTTTTCCGCATGTCCCTCCGCCAGCCCCATCTCCTTGATCTTGACCTTCCCAGCCTTGAGCTCATCCTCGCCGAGGATGACGCACCAGGGAACTCTCGAGCTCTCCGCTGCCTTGAACTGGTTCTGCAGCTTGGGTTTAGTCTTCCACATGTACTCGGCTTTGATGCCAGCGTCCCAGAGGGTTTTGGCAATGGCCATGCGTTCGGGAAGGAGACCGGTGAAGTCTTTGCCACCACCAAAAGCCATAATGAAGACGTCCACCTCCGTGGGTCGGACGTCGAGGGTGGTGCCTAGACGGGCTTTGGTGATGGAGAAGATGCGGTCAACGCCAAAGGAGATGCCGACGCAAGGGATTGGTTTGCCGCTGAACATGCCAACCAGCTCGTCGTAGCGACCGCCTGCTGCTACGGATCCTACGCCAATGGTCGGGTCATTAGAACGGTCCTCGTCGGGATCTACATTCTTTTTCTGCTTCTTTTCCTTCTTGACGACGTCTTTTGCGTTGGCCGAGGGTGCGGAGCCTTCTGTCACGACTTCGTAGATTACGCCCGTGTAGTAGTCCAGGCCGCGGGCGAGCGACATGTCTATTGAGAGGGAGGGGAGGACGCCAAAGATTTCGAGATATGTGCAGAGCGTGGCCATGTCTTCGAGACCCTTGGTGGCGGACTCGTTGGCTTGGATTTCGGGAAGGGCTTGCAGTTTTGTGACGACTTCACGGCCACCTTTTAGTTGGGCAAAAGTCCAAATTTTGTCCGCTACTTCGGGGCTGAGACCCTTATCTTCTACCATTTCTCGGCGCACTTCTTCCCAGGGCGACTGTGATGATTAGCCTTGCAGGGAACACCAACCACCATTGCGATGGGCGTACCTTGTCCAGTTTGTCCACTGCGCTGCTGATGGTCCGTATCTTGTCGTCGGGCACGCCGCAGATTTGAAAGATGCCATCGAGAATCTTCCGGTGGTTGATTTTGATGGTGAACTTGCCCTGCCAGCCCGGCAGCTCGTCAAAGACTTCCTTGATTATCCTCAAAATCTCCGCGTCAGGGATCATAGCGTCGTACTGACCGGCGATGTCAAAATCGCACTGGTAAAACTCGCGCATGCGCCCCTTTGTCATGGCGGGCTGGTCGCGACGATAGACCTTGGCGATGTGATATCGCTTTATGTTCTGGACGGCATTCTGGGCGCAGAAGCGTGCGAAGGGGACGGTAAGATCGTAGCGGAGCGAGGAGATTTCGCCACCTTGGTCGGCCAAGTCGTAGATGAGCTTGCTGTCCTCGCCATATTTGCCTGTGAGGGTTTCCTTGAGCTCGAAGACGGGACTGGAGGGGTCAGCGCGGGCTTGCGGCGAGAAGAGGGAGGGAGAAGGAGAGGGGGAACCCGTACGTATCTATCGTGACACCGCCGTGGCGTCTGGACGTGGTCAGCTCTCGGTTTCTCATATAGATGTACAACTGTATAATTGTATACATAGCAAGCCTGCACGTACTTGAACACATTGGTGATGGCGGTGAAGATCTGTTCGCGCAGAACCACATCTGTGCCGCTCCCTACGCTCAATCAGCCGCCTCGTCCTTCCTACGTGATGTGAGGGTGATCTGCCGTCAAGGACACATACAGTCGCGTGTGCCCTTTGGCGTCTTCAGCTGGAAGTTGCCTTTTCCATCTTTGGCCTTGCTTTCTCTGCCCATGTCGGCGCTGTGCGAGTGAAGACGCGTGAATTGAGGGGATCGAGTGAATCGAGGCTGCACAGACTGAAAGCGAGCAGAAGCGCCAAAAGAGTACTTTTTGGGATGAAGGTAAGGGACGAGCGTGCCGGCACGACGTAGTCCAGATTTGCAGACGAGGGAAAGGTGGTGGGGCATCGATGGCGGGGTGAGTCAGGAAAATGTTGTTTGTGCAAGCCCGGCCAGTAGAGAGTTCGTTATCGCCGTGAGCGGACTTCCGAGAGACACCGCACAGGCACCACCCTCTCTCTTACCCTCACTCACTCACTCACTCACTCACACACACACACACTCTCTCTCTCTCGCTCAACTTCATTCTCTACTCATCTCATCCATAGTCACCTCCATTCGCATTCAATGCTGCATTCACACATGCCAATCAACTTTAGAAAATCATATACAAGCACCCCCAACAGGCGCGAATCGTTGCTATATTCCCGCCTACACTGACGACAGGCGAGGGAGAATCTTACTACAATATCAATCGTCGCGACTCATTTTAATAGATACCCGGAAAACCAAACAAGGAGACGAGTAATGCCCCCCAACCCCAAAAGAAAAGGAAAATAACTCCATCGCTAATGCAAAAAATCCATCTGATATGCTTTCGATTCACCTCCACCCCCCCTAGAATTTCAGCACAACATCTCTTAGCCATAGATGGCCGAGTTTTGCCGCGTACTGGAACCACTATGTGGGCCTGAACTCGACGTCGGCGTGTCGCTGCTCGGTGTGGGCGGCTCAAGCGAAAGTTGTGCTCGCAGCGTCATGATCCATTCGTGCTGCAGTAGCTCAACTGCAGACGCGCGAGTGGTCGGGTCGCGTTCAAAGCATCGTTTCAAAAAGTCGATGCCTGAAGCGCTGAGTTGCTCCTTGGTTGGCAGCTGAGGCGGGTCGCCTTGAGCAATGTGGTACATAATGGCCCACTCATTGTCCATGTTGGCCCATGGCCGTCGCCCTGTAGCCATCTCGAGGATGACGCAGCCGAGAGACCAGATATCGACCGCTCCATGACGTCCCAGATTACCGCCGCGGATCACCTCGGGTGACATGTACATGGGCGTACCAGTCATGGATCCCTGTCGCCCTTGCTGAGTAGCAGCATGTTCGGCCGCCAGCGTTCTTCCCTGCCTGGCAATGACCTTGGCTGCTCCAAAGTCGACAAATTTGATCACACCGTGTTGATCGAGCAAAATGTCTGGTTCCAATCAGTTAGTGCCCATACACCTTCGTACACGTCGAGGTACTTACTTTCGGGCTTGATGTCACGATGGACGACACCAGAGTCGTGAAGATACGCAAGTCCCTCCAGCATTTGCAGACCGTACACTTGGATGACCGTCTCATCTTCTATCCTGCCATGCTCCAACAGTCCGGCCAGCGACCCACCCGAGCAGTATTCCATGAATATGTACACCTTGTCGCGGTGAGGCTCAATGCCGTAGTAGGAGACGATGTTGGGATGGTCGAGAACTTGCAGCACACCCATTTCATCTCTGATTTGTGCCACAATGGTGGGTATGAGCTGGGGATCCTGTAGTCGGATTTCCTTCACAGCCATCAGATGCCCGGAGTCAAGATTCATGGCGGCATACACAGAGCCAAAGGTGCCGCCGCCGACGAATTGTCCTTGCTGCCATCGAAGTGTGACATTCGTAGCAGATGATGATAGGTAGGTGAGGGCGCGGTCGGCCTCATTCGAATCCTCCAGCACTCTGCCCAGGGTCTGGCGTTCGGCCTCTTTTTCTTTTCTGATTGCATCAATTTCGTCCAAGCTTTGCATCCATTGCTCTTGAGTAATTTGGATCGATTCTTCATCACCCTTCATATTCTTAGGATCGAGTAACGACTTCCCGGCTTGCGCGTTTAGTTTCTGCTTCTCTGCGTGTGCGGCAATCGTAGATCTCGCACCCATGATATCAAAATGTGAAATGAGTACCGACATACACCCGGCTACTTTCAACCGCAGCTTTGAGTACTCTTCGTCGCTTATGGATAGAATGTTCTGGCCTCTGGTCATCATCATGGAGAATTCAAGAGCCACAACAGCCCAACGGAACGTCTTGCGGTCAGATGCTACGCAGTCATCGCAGATGAAGCTGACCCAGTCCAAAGCCAGTCTAGTCAACTTGATGTTATTCATAGCACGTCGATTGTAGTCCATGTAGAGCAAGGAGCGTTGTCCGAATTCCGTGGCAAAGGCGAAACAGGTCTGTATGAGGTCCTGGCAGTCAAGACCAACCGTCTGCTTGCGTACAATTTCAACGCTGTCCATGATAGTATTGGATAATTTGTACGCCGTCTTCTTGATCTTTTGCAATTCCTCGTTCACCCGACGAAGATTGGCACGCTGGTCGATCAATGTGTTCAGATCCATACCAATCGCATGCAAAAAAGATACATTGGCATTTGCAAGACGCTGCTGCGAGCCATCAGCAACCAAACGGAGCCTACCGGGCTTCACATCCAAATGCGGCGTTCGAATATTGGCGCTGAGTGTTTTGCCCGTCCAGTATAGGGGCTCCTCTGGCCTGATGATGAGCGCGTATGGATTTGAAGGGTCCTCTGGGTTCTCCTCCGCGTGATAGCATGTAGTGAGAAGCGACTGGATGTCCTTGGGCCGGTCCTGCAGCGCAGGCGATGCAATGATGTAGAGGCCCGAGTTGTCGCCGCCGGACGCCTCGACGAGGAAATGGCCGGTCATGACCAGGGATTCGTAGAGCTCGTTGAGCTGATATTGGTCTAGGTCAATGTGGTTGATGTTGTACTCTGTGCAGTTCTCAAAACGTTGGGTGAGAATCCTCGAGAAACGGAACAACTTTCGTTGTCGGACACGCACAGAGTCTAGAATCTGCTTGTACCGCTTTTCCATCTCGGACCCGGTGAGCTCTTCAGGCCGGCGCTGCAGTTCTTTTTCAAAGTGCGCGGTAAGACGTGACAAGGACTTTGATGTAAGGGAGCTGAACTGCTCTGCGGTTTCCACATCGCCTCCCTCCAGCTGTCGGCCGAGCTTGTTGGAAAACTCCCACTCCTGTTCCAGGATTTCAGCTTCCTTGAATGTGTTCTTATTTGCCGAAAGTTTCCAATTCAACATTTTAAAGTAGAACTTGTGAGCGTCTAGCACTACTACGTCAAAGTTCTCCTCGATGCAGGGCGGCAGATCCCATCCGGGCTCTGTCCGCGAGATGATGATGTAGCTGTCCTTGATCTTGCCCGCAAGGGTGAGGAGGATCTGAAACTGTGAAATCATCTGCTCAGCCATCATGACCCCCTGTTGCGAGGGATCGCGAATCTTCTTGGCGTAGGATAGCCGCATGCGGATAATCTCCTGCAGCAGGCGAGAGGGAAAGTTGATGAGAGTGAGCAGCTCCTCGATGTAGGGCGGAAGGTGGCGGTCGGCGAAGCTTTCGGCATTGGCGATGAGGGTGGCCTTGGCCTTGTGGATGACCTTCTCCAAAGCATCCAGTAGACTCGTCTCGCCCTGGAGCGATTTCAAGCCATCTTCCTTGAGTATGCGGTCGATGAAAGAGGAGTCATCGGTGAGGTGGTGGTCATGGGAAGATCGCTCCCGCGGCTTCGAGAAGTCCAGCTCATCGTTACCAACCCACTTCTTCAAAATCGACATCTCCGTATTGATCAGCTCAGTGGTGTTGTTCCAGGCAAACACGGCGTCACATGCGTCCTTGTAGGCCTGGGAGGCCGCTCTGGGATGGGCCTCCTGCAAGGCCTGCATGGTTGGGAAGAGGCTTTCGATGCCCTCGATTTTCCCCACGATCTCGTCGACCTGGGCTGCGGCCGTCTGACCGGCTTCTGTAGCCCCCTGCACCTCGAAGGTGATGATGCTCTCAATCTCAGACCGTATGCTTGCCCGCTTGTCGTCTATGAGACGCCGCTGTGCTTGCACCGATCGCCCGCAGACCTTTGCCCGGATGCCCAGCCATATCTCCGCCTTGAGGGTGCTGTCGCCCTGCTGCTCGCCACTGCCAATCAGCCTCTTCTTCTCCTGCTTGACGACGTCGCCCGTCAGCACGCTGGCCAGCATCGAATGCCACTCCAGCCGCTCCCGGTTCTCGGGGATCTTGAGCTCCTCGACAGACGGCTGCATGTCGTCGTTGCCATAGTAGAGCAGCGTCTCCTGGTCGTACGGGTCGTTTTCGGCGTACTCGGCGGTCGAGGGCGACTCGTCGTCGGAGTCAGTGTCGGTGCTGTAGCCCAGGCTCGGGGTGTGCACGTCGGGGAAGAAGCCGCCGTCCTGCTCGTTCTCCTGGCGGATGCGCTGCACATAGGCCTTTTCCTGGGCACGGTACTCGGCGTTGGGGTTGCGTCGCGAGCGTGTCGTCGACGGCGTCCGGTGCCTGCTCGAGGAGTTGAGACTGAACTGCTGGGGGCGTCTGGGGGGCGCGTAGGCGTTGCTGGGGGTGCGAACCGCAGACGGACGGGCGATGCGGCCGTTGGTGCCCATGCCGTTGGTCTGGATAGGCGGCGGATCGCGGGGCCTGGGAGGTTGACCGGCGGTCCAACTGTGACTGCTCACGACACTGGAGATTTCCTCGAGGGGCGTCGACACGGCAGGCGCAAATTGATATTCGCCAAGGCCTTGCCGGGACGCGTCCTGATCCGATTCTGGCGACTCGGAGCCTGAAGAGTTGTTGCCACTGCCGCCGTTTCCCGCCAGCCGCGGTGCATTCATCACGAGAGGCTTCATGTTGGCGGCGGGGACAGCGTTGCTGAAGCGCACGCCTCGGGGAGGAATAGGACTCATCGGAGACGACGATGTCGACGGCCCTCAAGAGGACAAGATCTGCGTGCTTGTGCCCTCTAGCGGGGGGCGGAAGGCTGTGGCGGTGCAACAAAGGGGTGGAGGCGCTGGAGGATCGGCGCAACAATCTGATGGAACGGCATGGCCTTTTGGATGGTCTTTTGGCGCCAATTTCCATGTCCAAAGTATACTTAGGCATCTATATATATCTATGTGGATATCTGCGCGAGGCTCCGTTCCAGCAAAAGCCTGCGTGGACGATGGAAACAACACTCACTACAGAACCCCCCGCACGCCTAGTTGGCTACCGGTCTGCTGAGACGTGTCGCCTGGCTTTTCCCATGCTTCATTTGCCCCCCGTGAGAGCCGTCGTAAGTCGGATATGACGGTTCACAGAAGCTGAAGGTCCTCCGAGCAATCTACCGCCCATGCATGCATGCAAGCTGATGAGACGAGACTGAGGCCGAAAGCGACTACTGGTATGTAACACCTACCATTAAAGACACACGACATACCCACTCGAGGCCGCATTCAAAACGAGGCAACGTCCGAACAACTGCATCAATCCATGTTTGTTGGAATTGGCAACGAAGCTCTACACACCCCTACTCGTCTTAATGCCAGCCAGTATCGGACACAGAGGTACGACTATAGGGGCTGTACGACAATAGGCAGAATGCGAATTTCAAAGACATCAATGCCACGGTCAGCACCACAGTCATGGCGAGATTGGCTGGATGCACGTTGGATGCAATGCAGAGGCCCAGCACGAGAACCCTGGGTCGTCATGGAGAAACAACGACAGGGTAAGGCTCTCCTGTAGCGAAATCAGGAGATTTTATGTACAAACTTGGAAGCAGCTGCAGAAACACGCAGTGTGTTGAAAGCTTGGGACTTTTTCAAGACAGATAGGTAGACTGACAGTGGGATGGAGACGTGGGAGCGAGTCGCGCACTGATACGATAGTCCTGTCCAAGTGGCCGGCGGCGCAATGTCGAAGATTTGTTTCTGTACTTCCCCATGTTTGAGGGCTCGTGGTATCCCGGCAGCCATTGTTTGATGTCTCTGTATGGAACCTGTGTCGAATAGCCAGTAGATAGATACATGGCATGTAGTACGGAGTACTCCGTACAGAGTAGACGGAGCATGGTTTGGTTGCCCTTGATGTGAGAGATCCCCGATCAAGGCTAGAGCCGTGTATATTGGACGGGGGGTTGCTTCAAGGCAAAGGCTTGGTGTTGCTGGGGTACTGATAAGGAACGAAATGGCTCATTGACGGCTGCGTCGGAGGCTAGACTGCTCTGAACTCTCTCGTGTTCTATCGGCAAACAAAGGTCCAAGGTGAAGAGAAAAGAAACGAGACGAGACAAGAGGAGGCGAAAAGTCGGCTTTGCTTATTACTACCTGGTAGTTAGTTAGTTGGATAGCATGGATGACGGATGGGAGGGGGCACAGGGGGAGTGTAGAGCTCCCTACTCCGTACTCCATACAATACTACTAGATACCCAAGTATGTAGTAGACACGACGATCAACCGCAACCATCCACCCATCATCCCACGGCGGCGGTTCACTAGCTTCTGTTGCCCGTTTGAATGGACTCTCTGCCATGGACGCTCGGTGGGCATTATTGGTTGAGCAGCTGTTGTCGCCGCGCGCCCGTATCTCTGACACCCCACCGGTGGCTTTGGCGAGTGATCCGGGGTCCCGCCAGCCCTGCATTCTGCGTCCTCCTGCGTCCGAACCATCCAACGATGTCGGCATAAGGTATCTAAACGTTAGGGCGCAATGTCCGCGAGTTCATAGATACCACGTCCCCTGCTGATTGTGGGCCCGAGTCCTTCGTTGCTCGCCGTCAACCTCATCTGGCCGTAGAGATATAT
This sequence comes from Helminthosporium solani, assembly GCA_022560085.1. NCBI lineage: Eukaryota > Fungi > Ascomycota > Dothideomycetes > Pleosporales > Massarinaceae > Helminthosporium > Helminthosporium solani. Next base: position 23,010 of record JAFISD010000060.1, read on the forward strand.
TACTCCGTAGACCTCCCGCACGATACGCTTCCTTGCGTTGGAGGTGTCTGTCTTGTCTGTACGGAGTACTACCGGAGCCCCCATCACCGGTATTGCCAAGAGCACACACGAAAAGAACTCTGGATGTGAAGTAAGATTTGGCCCGCACCCTCGCGTCGTCCGTTCCTTTACTACTTACTACTGCTACTACTGCTGCTGCTTCTTCTCTTCTTCTATTTCTATCCTGCTCTTTGTTGCGCGAGGACGTCTCGACTAGCCGGCTCAACCGTCCCTGGCTTATCCAGCCTCACCTGAGGTCCGACGCCAGAATGTCGACACCTACCGATAGCGGTCTCGATGTCACGCTGCCTTTGGAGTCCTTTCAGAACAGCTCGAGCGCAACGGGTGGAGATTCGCTTGTGAACAATCTTAATGTTTTCTACAATGTGAGTTTTTCGCACGACCGAGGGTGGCCGCCGGTTACTGATTTTGCCTAGGCTGGCGATATCGCCTGGATGCTCACGTCTACCGCCCTTGTGCTTCTTATGATCCCAGGAGTCGGGTATGTACACCCACTACTTGATGTATTGCAAAGCCTCGCCAACTGACTCCTTGATAGCTTCTTCTACTCGGGCCTTGCCCGACGCAAGTCTGCTCTGTCGCTCCTATGGCTGTCGGTGATGTCTACAGCCGTGGTCTCCTTCCAGTGGTTCTTCTGGGGCTACTCGTTGGCATTCTCACACAAGGCCGGCAAGTTCATTGGCGCCCTCGACAACTTTGGATTGAACAATGTGCTTGCTGCTCCGTCTGTGGGAAGCGACCGAATCCCTGATATCCTCTTCTGTCTGTATCAGGGCATGTTCGCTGCCATCACGTACGTCCACTACCTTTAACCTTTCGAATCATGCTGACCAAAGTAAAGCGTCGCTCTGGCCGTGGGTGCTGTTGCCGAGCGTGGCAGGATGCTACCCTGCATCATCTACATGTTCGTCTGGACAACTATCATCTATGATCCCATTGCTTGCTGGACGTGGAATCCTGCGGGCTGGGTCTACCAGAAGGGTGGTCTCGACTTTGCCGGTGGTACACCCGTCCACATTGCATCAGGCTGCGCAGCTCTCGCCTACTCGTACATGCTAGGAAAGCGTAGGGGTCACGGTACCCAGGAACTCAACTACCGTCCCCACAACGTTACGCACATCGTCACTGGCACCGTGTTTCTGTGGGTCGGGTGGTTTGGGTTCAACGCCGGGTCGGCTCTCTCTGCCAACCTGCGCGCCATCATGGCAGCTATTGTCACAAACCTCGCGGCCTGCGTGGGTGGCATCACCTGGTGCCTTGTTGACTACCGTCTGGAAGGCAAGTGGTCGACTGTTGGCTTCTGCTCAGGGGTCATTGCAGGACTTGTATGCATCACACCCGGCTCTGGATTTGTGCCTCCGTGGGCGGCTGTTGTCTTTGGTGTTTGCGGAGGCATCATGTGCAACTATGCCACTAAGCTCAAGTACTTCCTGCGCTGCGATGACGCGCTTGATATCTTTGCTGTTCACGGTGTCGGTGGCTTCGTGGGCAACATCCTGACCGCCTTCTTTGCTGCGTAAGTGACAACCCCGGAATCATATTGGGCGGTGACTCATTTATCTTCTAGTGACTATATTGCTCATCTCGATGGATACACCGTCATCCCCGGAGGCTGGCTCAACCACAACTGGATTCAACTTGGCTACCAGCTGGCCGACTCGGTCACGGGTGCTGCCTATTCGTTCGCAGGAACCTGCCTTATCCTCGGCTGCCTCGATTTCATGGGAAAGTTTGCCCCAATCTTCAAGCTCCGTGCGAGCGAGGAAGAGGAGGTGCTTGGTATCGATGATGTCGAGATTGGTGAATTCGCCGTAAGTACAGCCACAAATTTTCTCCGAAATACGAAGCTAATGGTCACAGTACGACTACGTCGAGCTTACCCGCGATGTCAAGCTTCCGGACGATGTCGACGAGGGCATGTCTACGCATTCCCTCGAGCAACACGCCTCTGCCATGGGTGTCCACGAGAAGAATCAAGATTCGATCGATTCGTCGAACCAGCTGGCTGAATGGGCACACCGTGCATAATTTTTTGTTCTTGACTTTGATGTTCGCTCTATACCAATGTTCTTACTGCTAAGCGTCTGTGGACGTCGTCGGCCTATTACACTATTTGATCAACCTGAAAGAATTTGCATTCGAATCAAGGATGCTGGAGGAACGATGATTTACTTCACAACTTCATGATTATTTAGATACTCGGATTTTTTTTCTAACCTCGCAAAGATTTCGTCTGATTAATAGAGGACGTTCGTTTACTACGGATCAGTCTTGCTGATGTACGGTGCGATTCAATTCCTTGTAATGTATTGTTTATGCAGCTGTGAGAACCACTTCTGATCAAGAATCACCCCGTGACACCTATTGAGTCGCGTATACGACTGCGTGGTGTGGGCACGTGACGACGCCGACCTGAATGCCAAGATATCTACGCATCGCACCCTTCCATCAACGACATCACCACTTCCCACGGCAGCTCTTCTACCCCTTTGCGCTCCACACCTCCATAATCCCCGACAGACCGTCTGTGAATACGTAATCCTCAGTGTACAGGGAAGCCTGATATCTTGTGGCACCCCCTTCTTCATCCCACCACCCCACAAGATTCCCGCAAACCTTAAAAAATGGCCGCCTTCAGTACGGCCCTCAACGCCATCGGCCTGCTCTTCTTGACCCACGCGTAAGTCCACACCTCTTTATTCAGTGCAAACACATGTGTACTCCCTTCGTACCCTTTCTTGCTGCTGCTGCTGCTGCTGCTGCGAATTCATAATATGCCACGCTTCACCAGCATTTCATGAATGATGACACCCACTCACACTTCCATCAGCGTCTACTCCACCCACGAACACACCACGACCTCCTCCTCCCAAACGCCCCTCCCCCTTGACATCACCATCGAGCTCTTAACCTCCATTCTAATTCTTTCCGCCGGCGTCGTGCTTTCCTCCCCGGACCTCCGACCGATACAGTGGGCGCAATGGGCGGGCAAGATGGAACGAGAGGGGCGCAAGGGGGAGGGCAGCTGGACGCGGGAAGGCGAGGAGATTTTGAGTGAGGGGAACCCGTTTGCGTTTCTGGGATTGGATGCGGGCATTGGGGGTGGGGCCGGGGAGGGCAGACGCGGGTTTTGGGATGTTCGGGGCAAGAGGAAGGAGTATGCTGAGTGGGCGAGAGCTGGTAGCAAATAGAAGTGGAGAGTCCTGAAGAAAGTGTGGGGGAGTGGCATGTGGTAAGTTCACCTTTATGAGATGCTTGTAGGAAAGGATGAGTGGGCTAACTGTTCGGCAGTGTGGTTTAGAATACCCAAATGAGAAGACTATAGAAGACTCACTAGCATCAAGAAGCTTATACGACAAGATTTTGGCCTTTAACGCCTTTGCTTCCATTCTCCTGCCCGATGTTGCCAAAGCCAATTTCGAGAAAAAGAATTCCCACACTTCATTCCATTCAACCCATCAATACCCTAGCTCAAGCACACTCTACCCACGCATCCCCGCCATCTTCTCCAATCCCTTGGTTCCACACGCATGCACGCTACAAACTTGACGCCCCGCCATCTCCCTCTCCCTCACAAACCCCTCCACCCCAGCTTCCGAATCCCTCCTCTCATCCCCCTCTTTCCTCACATCAATTCCCGCAACCCACCACACAGCTGCCCCAACAATTCCTATCACAACTTCAACCTCATCAACATCCCTCGGCGCATAGATCAACACGAACTCACGCGGTACAAACCGTCTACACCACCCTCCTCGCGCCAACGGATGTCGTTCCCCCCATCCATGTTCCAGCACCATCTTCGCGTCCGCCGGATGCAGCGTCGTATGCAGAGACCCATCCGACGGATGCGCGTGACAAACCTCGCCCCCGCACGTCCGCGTGATGGGCGTCGTAGCGAAAATCCCAGCCGAATGCTTCTCGAAACACGAAGTCCGCTCCAACAAATGGTTCGCCGGGTCCGCGGTCAGACGCTGCATTGCGGCCACCAGGGCGCGATAGATGGCGGGCGAAGAGCGTTGCGTCTGCTGGCGTTGCGGGGCTATGCCGCGGACGAGGGGGCGGATGCCGAAGCGAGTGGGGAGAGCGACGAGGTGACCTTTTTGAGGGCGGAAGTGCGGGGGGATGGGGAGCGGGTGGTGGGGGTTGCGGAGGGTGAGGAGGGAGAGAAGTTTGAGTTTTGTGTAGCCTAGGGGGGTGGAAGGCGTGCCGCCGGGGCCGAGGGATAGGAAGGCTATGTTTTGGGGGGATGGGGTGTTAGGTTTATCGTTTGTTTTGTTGGGAGAGGAGATAGGGGTTGAGGGGTGGGAGGGGGGGTTACCTTTGTAGTCGCGGTGGATGTAGAGGAGGGTTAGGGTGGGGATGAGGAGGGTCAGCGTTAGGGTTATTGAAGGGGTGGGAAGGTTGGCGAAGATGGTTGGTGGGGATTTGAGGGGTTGTTGCATTGTGTTTGTATTTGTTGGGTGGTGGTTTTACATGTACACATGCGGCACAGGACATGTACGGTATGGTATGATGTGGTACCTATGTACATGTATAGTATGGCGCATGTTTAGAGGTATTTATTAGCTGCCATGATGGCACAGTTGTAGTCATTGTTGGTTGGTTGGTTGGTTGGCTGGTTGAGCCGTGTGACGTAGTGTTTGTTGTTGGGTTTATTAGCTGACTGGATAGGAAAGACTTGCTAAGGAAGTGTATGTTTTTTCCTATTCAAATGTGAATGTGATATGATGCGGATATACACATTCAATACTCGATATGTAATTCAATTCATTTCTTTTCTTTTCATGCTTCCCTTACGCCCTCAACACAACTCGCCTCAGTAAGAGCTCAACCTCCGCCACGCCTCCGCGCAGCACTGTACACATACATACATCCAGCAAGCATGTGGTGCGCTGAGAGCCAGCCACGTGAGGTAGCGTAGGTACTTCATGCCCGCACGAAGCGGGACGTGATTGGATGAAGCTGAGCTGAGCTGGAGCTGAGCTGTGCGAGTGAGCAAAGTGACGTGGACGGCCTTGTGACGGGCGGGAGGAGCTGTGTGGGCTGGATTGGCAGTGCTGGACTGGCTGGATTGGGGGAGGCAAGGGGAGGGAGGGGAGGTGTACAATCCGAGATTCGTATATGCGCTGTACTGTTGCCGGAGTGATAGTATACCATTGGATTAGAATGACAGGATGTATCTGACTGAAATTTGAGAGGCATCCTGCCGCTGAACCAGAGCGGCAGAGCGGCTCATCTATCACGTATCATGCCATGACGTGCCATGCCATTGATGTACCAAAAGCCAATGCACTTCCTCTTCTAGAAAACAAATCTCGTGCAATGCTCAATCCAGCATTCCTTCTACTAACCCAACTTCCTCGCCCTTACCAACCCCTTCTTGATACCCGTCAACTCGCCCCCATAATTGGCCGCCCCGCTAGCCTTCTTCCCGGCATCGAAGACAGGCTTCATGCTCTTCAATTTCTTCTTCTTCGCCTCGAATGCCAATTTCTTCTTCACTCGAGGGTTCCGCACGCTCTTCTTGCGATGCGGCGTAAGACCCTTGTTCTTCTCGATCGCGTACGTGATTTGTCGGCGGCCGTCTTCGTTGATGGTTTCTTCGGGGACGACGATGCCGCCTTCTTTTGCGGCGAGCGCGTAGACGGCTGCGCGGTCAAGTTTATCTTGTTTTTTGGCGGCGCTACGTGCGGCCACTATGTCGTAGTAGCCCTCTGCGTCTTCAAAGTCGTCGGGATTCGGTTGGACGTCGTTGCCCTCGTTGTCGGAACTTTCGTTTCCTTCGCCGAGTGGCACTCCAGGCCCCTTCTCTCCATTCTGACCCTTCTTCTCGGCTTGGGCTTGTAGACGGGCTTGCCGGTCCTTCAAGCGTTCGCGGTGAGGTATATCGGCATCGCCTCCATGGTCTTTGCCTGCAGCATCGCGCTTGTTGGCCTTTTGGGCAATTTGGGACGTGTAGAAACGGAGGGACTTCTTCTTGCGCGCTTTCTCCGCCAATTCGTAGGCGGTGAGCTCCGTCTCTTCGCCAAAGTCAGAGTCGTCGGGGTTAAGGAGGTTGACCTTGGGTTGCTCGTTCTTTTTCTTAGACACCTTTTGCGCTTTCTTGTCTATCAGGCCGGCGAGAGAAGCAAGCTCTTGCTCGGTCTGGCGCAATTTCTCTGCACGACGCGCTTCGGATTTAGCTTGGGCGAGTTCAGCTGCCCGCTGGGCTTTGGTCCTCTTGGGCTTCTTCTCCTTGGCCTTGAGTACAGCTGCCTCATCCACATTCGAGATCTCAGAATCCTCCTCAACTATAGACAGATCATCACCGTTGGACGGTTCGACCATGGGATCTGCGACTGGCAGACTCTCCACTTTCCCCCAAAGCTGCTGGCATTTGAGCAAGCTCTCCATGACCCGGTGATCATGTAGTTCAGTGGGATCCATGGCTATCACGGGTGAGCCATCGTCCGTCGCTGTTGAGCCTAGGATGGCAAAGTACATAGACATGGCAGCCAAGTATGCGGCGCAGGCACGGTACTTGGTCACCGCTACGGGTATGGGAGGTGCCTCTCCATCTGCATTTCTTGACTTCGCGGCGCGTGATTTGATGAGGCGTTCTGCTGCATTCGCCGCGGCTGCGAGTTCGTCATGAAGCGGCTGGAGTCTGAGAAACTCGTTGGAGATATGGTCAAACTCTGGATATCGCGATTTCAGTATCTTGAGCTTCTCCGCCTCGCCCATGGCATCCGTGATTTGGAGCTGCGGCAGGACCTCAGTCACTACCACGCCAGAATCTGCGCCAACGCCTTCATCACCATCCTGTGCCAGCCATTCATCCTCGTTGAAGCCAAAGTCTGCCTCGGTCATCGACTGTAGTTGTTTCTTCTGTAGACGCCGAGCCTCAGCTTCTTCATCCAGCGCGTCTTGCTCTGTCTCGATGACATCCGCGTTGTAGTAATCCTTCCTTGACGGGCCCCAGCCTTCCGCATCGTCATTGTCATCGTCGGCGTCGGCGTCCTGCCTGTGCTCATCCCCATCATCATCGCTGGCTTCTACACCTTCTTCTGCCTCCTCCTCCTCATCATCGTCGTCGTCGGCATCGAGACCGCCGCCGTAGTTGAGCACTTCTTCGTCGGATGGTTCGAGGAATTCATCTACACAGATAAATAACTAAATTAACCACAGTTCATGTCGCTAACAAACAAGTGTCAAACAAACAAAAGACTATCATCACGTACCCTCCTCCTTCCACTTTCTCAGCTTCTTTGCCGCCGGCCCTTCGTCGAGCAGTATCTTGTCGCGGTTGATGAGGAATTCGTCTTCGGAGTCAGCGACATCTTCATAAGTACTGATCGCAAGCTTTGCATCCTCTTTGGTCGTTTTGGGCTCGCCGTAGCGACCACCAGCCTTTCTTTTCTTCCCCATGTTATTGTGTCGTAAAACGAGAGATGACGGCGCAGACGAGCCAAAAATTCAACCCGAAATCTTGGCACTCGCCGCAGATAAGTTAATCGCTAATAGATACGGAGTTTCTCCGTACGTGGATCTAAAAGCTTTCCAAGGTTTGAGCTTGGGATTGGATCTTTTAATAGATATCTATCTAGATACTATGGACGGAGTATCTATCTATCTAGATATCTACTAATCCTTCAACAGCACACGTTCTCCTCGATGAATGCTGACTGCTCAATTTTCCCTTTTGGGCACAAGTGCCAAGTTGTTCCGTAATACCTTCAACAGTCGGTGAGGTTTCTCCTCTTCTCGTACAGGCACGACGAAATGGGCTCATGGCTCTCGGTGCTTGCTATTGTACTTGTTCTTGTCATCGGCTACGTGAGCTTGGATATGATGGGGTTCTTCTCGTGGGGCAACAAATTTCAGGTTGATGGGCTGGTACGGGCGCCTCACCATGTGTTTTCGTGCACGACAGACAGGACGGGACACTGATGAATTGAGCAGACAGTTCTCCTCACCGGCGCCTCGCAGGGCATGGGCATGGAGGCTGCCAAATTACTCGCTGAGCGTGGCGCAAACGTAATTCTGGTCGCGCGCACCCTCGAGAAGCTTCAATCTGCGATGGAATACGCCCAAGCCGCCGCAAAGCATCCGGCCACGCAGCGTTTCCACATCATCTCCGCCGACTTGACTCTGGAAAGCGAAAGTGCGCGGATGCTCAAGGAAGCAACAGCTTGGAACAACGGCGTCGTGCCTGAAGTTGTGTGGGCAAATGCAGGGAGCTCGACACCCGGCTTGTTCCTCGACCACAAGATGGAAACGCTGAAGTCGCAGATGGACACGAATTACTGGGCGGCCACCTATCTCGCACACCATACACTGAAGGCCTGGCTATACCCGGAGACGGCGTACAAACCGCAAGAAGGGGCCAAAGCACAGCCAACGCGCCACCTTGTCCTGACAAGCTCTGTCATCGCCTTCGTCAATATTGCAGGATACTGCGCGTACGCGCCGGCAAAGGCCGCCATGCGCTCGCTTTGTGATTGCATCCGCATGGAACTCAACTTGTACAACGGCGCCCGCCGTGGCACCAACAACAACAACGGGCACCAACCCGCGCCCTTTGACGTGGCCGTCCACTCGGTGTTTCCAGCCACCATCATCTCGCCCGGCTATGCGAACGAGCAGCTCACCAAGCCCGACGTCACCAAGAAAATCGAGGAAACCGACGAAGTGCAGACCTCGTACGAAGCCGCAGCCGCCGCCATCAAGGGCCTCGAAGCCGGTTATTACTCGAACGCGACCAGCTTCTTGGGAGAACTGATGCGGACGGGCGCCATGGGCGGCCTCCCGAGAGATAGAGTCGTGAAAGATACAGTGGGGCAGTGGCTGATGAGTTGGGTCTGGTTGTTTCTGGCTTCCCATTGGGAGAAGCTGGTGTGGAATTGGGGCAAGACGAAGGGCATGCAAGAGTATAGGCCGAATTCTATATGAGACTGCGTAGGAAGGACGTCAAAGTCAATATGTGGGTACCTGGACATGCTCATGGGGAAAGACACCTTTTGACACTTTGAACCATGTATGCATATATTGAGCAAAAGCATTACAGATAGGGCCCGTCATGTGACCTAGAAGGATACGAGGAGATGAAGCCGCCAACGTCACTCCAGCTGAAAACAAAGGCTCCGTCCGGGGCATTATCTAAACTAAATTAACCTCGCAGGATTCTGGATTTTCCCCGAGCGATGCTTCTTTCACCGTCGAGAGTGATATGTTGCTTTCCGTAAATAGAAACCGAACCACTACGAAGTGTGGAAGTGTCTACGAAGTATTGTATGTAGATATACTCACCACCTGTGATTCCACAGCACGCAGCCCTCACCCGACAACACAGATTGCCTTTAGGCGCTCCAGGATAGTATCATTACGTGTGATTGTTTTCTCTCCATTCGATGACATCGCACACTTGGCTTATTACGCACACCCTGGATGCTCCCAGGCGTCCAATTGTCCCCACAACATGATGCACATTTCTCATCCTTCTACACCAACAGCTTCTTCCATGGACCGCTTGCATCATCAAGCAGTGGATCTCCACCAAGCCGGACACACCCTTCACACCCACACACCCCTTCAAACTCTTCGCCTGTTCGCTTCGTCGCAGTTCTTGAAGTTTAGTTGGCGCAAGTGGCGAAGCTCTCCAAGCTTGGACACTTCGAATTCCGCCATCCACATCCCGCACACGCCATCAGACCTTGTTGTTTCGCCCGTGTCTATCTAGACACCTAGATACCTGCGACTGCAAGCCGGAAGGCAACCGACCGTCCGGCGGAATACGCTACTGTTGCGCAAGCCGGCAGCTGTGCAGAAATGTCGTCTCAAGTTCACTTGGTCACCATGCGGCTGGAGGTACACTGCCACACTGCTTCAGCTCTTGCAGCCGCAAGTGCTGGACTTGGTAAGTCCAAGAGAATGGGATTTCACGTGTAGCCTATGGCTTGTTTCTCAATTGGCACTTTCGTGCAGGGCGCGAGTGCTAGGTTGAGCCTTCACATTTGGATGGTGTGTGTGCCATCCGTCTCGAGGCATCATATCTTCTTCTGGGATCGTCATCCTTTCTCGTTGTAGTCAAGGATTCCTCTGTTCTTCTCCTCGCCGATCGCTTGCTCCTTCTTCTGACCACTATAACGCGTCAAATCATGTTCAAGGGCGAATACTAACAAGTTGGCATTCCACAACCCGTTCACAAGCCGAAACAAGTGGCCCCAATCGACAAGACAGGCTCCACACGGAACACTGAGGCTGAGCTCATACCCAACTAGAGATTGGTTTTAAGTCGGCATGCTGGCGCGCTGGATGCCTCCTTAGCCAACGCCATCGCGTCCATCAGTCACGATAGAATGTCAAAGCGCTGCGCTCTAATTTGGCAAACACGTAACCGTTCTGCCTGACCTTTAGGCACGCTTGTATATAAGAGACTGCTTCAAGTATCTGATCTACGGGGTCAATACCTTTGCCTGAGCGCGTATTCACACACCTAAAAGGCGGTCTGATAATCCGATTTCCAGGCAACCTCAACCAACCGTCGAATACTTCAATCTCACATATGTAGCCACGTATAAGGCACCCCTCACTTCTTTCTATCCATCTCATAATCGAAGCACCCATTCGCCATGGCACCTACGCCCACAGACGACCAACCCTCTCCCTCACCGACTGCAACTCCCACTCCCAACACCAAACTTTGGAACACCGGCAGCATTATCCTTGGCTCGGTATTTCTCGGATTCATTGTCGTCTTTATTTTCACAATCGCCATCTTCGTAGTTCGAAGACGACGCGCACGGGATAAGCTACCCCCAGCAATGCGTGCTTCACGCTATCACCCCTTCCGTGCCCAGTCAATAGATAAGACGAGTCTCCTCGCAAATGCAGCCAACTCAAATGCCCAAGACGATGCAGAAAGTAGGAAATCAAGCATGTTCAGTCGGGAAAGAGGCACAAGTGTGAGTCTGTATGTGGATACAGACGTCGACCGAAGGGCAAGCATGGAGCGGTTGATCCCGTTACACGTTACGGCTATCTTAGAGGAACGGGATCCGATAGAACGGGAAGAACATAGTGTGAACAGGGGGGCAAGGGAAAGTAGCGGGTATAATGTTAGTACCAGCACGAGCCGTGGATCGACCTTGAGTCTTGATCGAGATGGTGGTTCGGACATGACACCGACGACGCGGCCGCGAAGTACGAGTACGGCGAGCATGAGATACTACGCGAGTAACTCGTCTGATACGCCGGCTCTACCGACGATGCCAAAGATCATTCACACAACCTCACCTTAGAATAGAATTGAATTTCAAAAAGAAAGACGAGAGATAAAAAGGGGGAGGCATCAGTGAGATTTGTTACGTGTTTTGGGTACGGATCTTCTCGCGGTCGCGCGGTCTCAAGTTGGTCTTTCCTATCTATCACATCGACTGCGTCTAGAGACAACCAGCATCCTGTTCAACATATTTGTTAGCGTTCGTTCAATACCCTACTTGTTGCTCCTGGGCTTCCCTCAGCTGAGCCAATATCATTTATCAGTTTCAATGCTCATTACACCCGTATTTCACCGTCGCTTACCATTCTCTCATTGCTCAATCTGCCTTTGAAACAGTTTTCATTTCCACACAGCGCACCATTCACCACGCACGTTTCAAATCATCTCCTCCTGTTCAACCACATACAACTCAGAACACAGACCCGCTGACCAACATAGCACCCTACTTACTATTCCATACAATAGAATATACGTACCCAAGGCATCGCCCTATCCGCCACTTTTGAGTTCCACAACACCCTACCATGCCCTACAGATTACAAAATGACACAATACCTCGACACCAGTCGCTCTCACTGCCCGCCTGATATCACTTCTCACTTTCCGCGCTCTTATCGTATCCCGCATCCGGCGCCCATTAATACACACACATCCGAATACGTACTCAGGTGCAGGTACAGGTATAGATATAGGACAGATGCATGTAGAGGTGGATTCCTTACTCACATCCAGCAAGCGAACCAGCAATGAAAAAGGTTGTGCTGTATTGTGTAATACCTACTTAGTAAGAGTGTAAATAAGGCGCACATGTCGACATACCTTTCTTTTATGTTTCAGAGACAATACGGACCCTTGTATCTGTTTTCTTAGCGTAAGGCGGGCTTCCTTCAAGTTCGGGCTTTCTCGAGGCCTGCACTCGGGGTAGAGTACGGGACTGGGTGAATTCCTTCAGAGTCAAGTCGGAGTTGTACCATATAGTTTGGGTGGGATGAAGTTGATGCTTACTTGGTAAGTTCTCGTGGCGTGTTTAACTCTTACTTGACCCATGTATGTGTATATATGTATTAATACCTGATCTGTTTACTTCCATGTTATTCGCTTGGTTTGGTCATGAATTATTATTTTGTTTGTCTCTATTAGTCGGGCAATGGAAATTGTCTCCAGGGTTTTTACTGAAAAAGTGCGCGGAAAGAAGGCCAGTGGAGAATAGAAAATAGATCACTAGTGGAAACTAGGAACTATAATGTGGAAGATAGAAGATGTGAAAATGAGAATAGATAGACAATACACTAGCTGCAAGCTGTAAAATAGTATTTATACAATATCCATACACATAGAGGAGACTAAATACCAGGGGAATATAGCACAGGGACTAAAAGACAAAGCAAAGAAAAGTAATAAGTTAGAAGGTTTAGTAAGTAAAACAAATTATTACTTAAACAAGAATAAGTGCGTGATATGAAAAGCATATTTATATATTTATACAAAATATTGTATTGTATAACACCTATACATGCGTGATAGTTTGTCTTAAACTAGTTATATACGTAGTAAGAAGTATATACTATGTACTAACCAACCACCAAACAAGCAAGTATAGCGGCATCTGCGCCTTTATTCGTCTATTCATGTAGACATTCATCCTGATAGGTTATCCAAGGTATATACTCATCTATCCATGAAACATACAAGTAGACAAGCAGGGAAGAATCGGCTTGCCCGAAAAGACTGGGACCTTACTCTTTAATGCGTGTCTGTATGCGTATGTGAGATGCCATATCAATAGACCCCCTCCAGCAACAACGACGCCAAAGTGATAAACAAAAGCCATATCCAAACCCAAGCCAGAATGAAAACAAAAACGAAAAACCAAAAAATCTAATCAAACAGCCCCATCATAGATATTCTTTAACACAGGCCTCCCCTCCAAAAAACCCCTCTTACCTATCCTACACACATTCCCAGGAACCTTTAACGTCGCGCGGCCCGATTTCGCCCGTGCCTTCTCTGGACTAGTCAACCATGATGATGATGGTGATGCTTTGGAACCCCTGACGCGTTTTTGTGGCTGCATATTATTACTGCTCAAAGAAATGTCGCCCAACACCTTCCGCTTGTTCGTTGGACTAGCCGCGTCGCCCCTATTCATACTCACCGCATTTGCAACATGTGCAGGTCGTGGCGCAGGCGTAGGCGTATGTTGTACTTGGATTTTAGCAGTCTGCGTGACACCCTCGTCGAAAACATGACTATCCAGCATATGCGGCGAGAGATCAAGAACCCAAGCTTTTTCCCGACACAAGGCAATCAAGTCTCGAAGAAGGTCATTGGCAGAAAGTGTCGCCTCGCTACCTAGGATGACAAGTTTCGAACGTGCGCGCGTAAGCGCGACGTTGATTCTTCGTCTATCCTTGAGCAAGTCACCTACAATGCCGTTGGCGTTGCTGCGCACACAGGACACAATGACAACTTCCTTGTCGCGCCCTTGGAACTTATCCACCGTGTGCAGCTCGATTGCGGCTGCGTCGGGCGTGGTGACGGGGGCTGCGAGCTCGGTAGACTGTGTCTGTGTGCGTGCTAAGGCGAGGGATGAGCGGAGGAGAGCTAATTGGCTGCGGTAGAAGGCGATGACTCCGATTTCTGAGGCGGGGATCCCGAGGGAGAGGAGTGAGAGAGTGAGGTGGGTTACGAGACGTGATTCGAGGGTATTGGTCATGCGGGATCCGGATTGGGTTTCTAGAGTGGTGGAGATGGTGTCTGTGTTGATGAAGACGACGGGTGCGGAGGGGGCGAGGGTGCGTGAGAGCCAACATGATGGAGAGGTGGGGCTGGGGCATGTCGAATCGGTGAGTGCGTGCGAGGGGTGCGGTTTGAGGTGGAAGTTCTGCAGACCGGAGGGATTGGGGAGTGTGAGTTGGCGTGAGGCTACGGACGCAGTTCCGCATTTGAGGCGACCCGAGTAGATGAAAGTGTTTGATAAAAGCATAATTTCAGCACACATGCGGTATTGATGCTCCAGGCTAGTGACGGCCTCAGGATGCCTCTCACATAGGAGCTTGAATAGTGAGACGTCCAGACCCCCTTCCTGAGCCTCCCTGTTTTGAACCAAAGGCGGGAGTTGGTAGTGATCGCCAACGAGTATGAATTTCTGTGCCATGCGAATGGGGCCCAAGCAAACAGGAAGCGTGATTTGAGATGCTTCGTCAACGATACAATAGTCAAAGACACGCTGATTGAAGAGCGGATGATTGATTGTTAGGCAAGTCGTAGCGACCACCGGAGGGTCCATCCAAGACTTCTGTAGTTCTTCGAGACTATCTTTAGTTTCGGCGCCAAGTGTAGCGAATTGTCGCACTTCGGGGTGTATCTTCGCGATCGCGCCCAGGCGCAGGATGCCGATGTTGTCGTCACGCAGCTTGAGGAGGATGTTGTCCACAGCCGTGTGCGTGTATGAGGTGAGGAGCACACTCTTCCCTTGTGTGGCAAGGGTTCGTATGATATGTGCAATCGTCGTCGTCTTTCCTGTACCGGGCATACCAAGAACAAGAGCGCAATCCTTGGCCGACAGTACTTTTGAGATGGCAGCCTTTTGATCGACGTTCATGGACATCTGTGAAGATCGAGGCAGTGGGATTGTTTCTGGCGTGGGCGTGAAAACTGGAGCGCGACCATCCACGATCAATGAACGAAGCTCTCTTGCTTTATAGACGTTTTTGTTCATGATCTGAATGAGATTGTTTCGGGCGGCCGCCATTCCATTACTAAACTCGTCTTTATCCAAGCGGTACAAAATTGGTTCTTCGTTTGCCTCGTAATGTGGGATTGTCGTGCCTTCTTTCGAGACCTCCATGATTCCGGCAAACGCCTGATTAGTCTGCGAATCGAACCCAGGGAGTCTGGTTCGAGAATTGCGTAGTCGACGGTCGACGGCAACAGTGATACGTCGTTTGCGTACATTGGTAACATAGCCGTTGGCAAGCGCAAAGTGACCCTCTTCGTCCGAGACAACCACCGGTTCGCCAACGATAAGCTGTGACTCGGTGAATGAGAAGCCTGGCTTTGCGCGGGGTTTGACGAATGTGTATGAATAGCGGTTGATCTTCTCACTGCTCCTCTTTTCATGGTCAGATCCCGGTTCCAAAACCACATTTGAAAAGCAACGTTCAACTTTCTCGCGCTCTTCGCTAAGCATCGTCCACAGCTCACGCCTGAACTTCATCATATCGGACTCTTCCTTGGTCAACAGCGTATCCCATTTCCTCATGAATTCCTCGTCAGACGGCTTCAAAGCCTTGACCAAATCATCGTAGCTGGCTTTGACTTTCTTACTCAATTTCTCACCTTGTCCATTCTCGACAAGTTTATGGTATAGGAAGCATGACTCCTGGGCGTAACATTTCTGGCACTTGAAGTCTTCTTTTAGTATAGGAGGCAGCTCGATCCGATCGCGCACATAGCAAGCGAGTTCGTTGCGCTTAATGATCATATGAATGATATCATTACGGATAGCGGGTATACGACTGGTGTCGGACGATTCGAGATAATACAAAATACCGTATGCAACGTCGACATCTGTCATGGTCAGTAATGGGTGAGTGTAGAGTACAAGGGATACTGCTTACCATATCGATCAGACAGCAATAGGTTATACAATGCCGTCTGCGCCACATGTGCAGCGTTTGACGAGTTCTTGCCTGTTTTGACTTCGAATGGCACCGTGAGAGTTCGCTCGCCCTGGTCGTCCTGCATCGTGACCTGTACGGTAGCGTCGATGTTGCCTTTCAGACCATACATGGGCGACCACACATGCTCTTCAACATCAAGGAGCTTGTTGATGCTCATAATGGACTGTTTTCCATTTCGTTCGCGAACAATGGCGTTGTGTTTCGGTTCTGCTCGGATGAATATTTCAGCCCACGACTGTAGTTCTGGTAGTTTATTGCTCAAGTGCGCCTTGACTTCCTCGCAAGTCGACTCAATCTCTAGGATGGTCTCAAACTTGGCTGGGAGAAGACGGTCAATAGTCTCCAGCAGGAAGGCGGTATCCCAACGGTTGATCTTGAACGCTTCTTGAAACAACTCGTGCAAAAGTGTACCGTACAGCATCGGTGGATTGGCTCTGCTAGTAGCCTTTATTCGATCCTGGAGAACCGCCCGTCGCAGACAGCCGAAGGAGTCTGCAACAACAGTGGCCGAAATAAGATGGTCCGGGTGAAGAATAAGCATATTGTGATGGTTGTCAATGATACATTCGCCAGTCTTGGAGAATTGCCCGATGACGTGGACGAAGGAGTCTGGGGTACACGGTGTTTCGTACCAGGCTTCCCGAAGAATGATGATTTTGAACAGCTTGGTCTTTTCGTCTTCCACGAGCAGCATCTGCAGTGGATTAGTATGGTATCACAGGACCACCATGACATGTGCGCACCTTTTGAAACATTTGATGGCCACGCTCAGTCGTCCAGTGGCCCTCGTCCACAGACTTGATGAAATAACGCTGAATGGCTCTTGTTTCCTGTTCACTCTTCAAAACTTAGCATGCATTCGTCAAATAGTCTTTGGTCTACGTACAATCGTTACAGATGCTTGGGTAGCGGCGAATTCGGCGGCAGCAAACTCGTCCGCATCTATATCGTCGCCATATTCATCATCGTCATCTACAAGGTCGATAACAGGAAGGTCGGGCGCGATATTGCTGGTAATTGGTGCGCTCGTTTCCACAACCATATGCGACTCCCTAGGAGAGTCTTTCTCTCTCGCATCGTAAAACGACACCACCTGCTCCAGATCGGCAGCGAAATCGTCCTCATCGAGTCCAAACTCATCGTCGCTATTTGGGTCCTTTGCAGGAGGCGCAACCGGTGCCTGAGCAAGAGGAATAGAAGGAGCATTCAAGGGTTCTACGGGTAGAGAAGAGTGATGCTCTAGTGCTTTGAGCGACACATTCGACGCTTTGGTTGGGATAGTTGATGATTCTAGAGCCTCCACCATGTCAGCATCAAACTCGACGTCCCCGAACTCATCGGAAGAGCCGGGGGATGGCCGCCCGCCCAGAATATCATCTACCAAGTCTTTCTCGCCTTGCAGAGTCTCAGAAGTGACAACGTGCTTGTCGCTTGCACGCCGGCCACGCCGTTGTAGAGGAGATCCAGCAGTGATTGGGGCTCGGCGATCAGATTCCGGCAGCGGGGATGAGCTGGTGGGTAGTTGGGTAGAGCTCCCTGAGTGTTCCTTCGGGATCGACTCCTGCATCTGCTCCAGCATAAGAACTAGATCCGACTTCTGCGGAGGTGGCTGGCCATGTATCCCGCCTTCTGAGCTCGGTAGAAGGGAGATATCCTCGCTCTGCTCTTTCGCTACTTTAAACCCCCCAGTGATCCTCCGCCTCTTTCGCGCCGACGCAGGGAACTCGACTCCACAGCTAGCCCACCGCCGCAAACCACTAACGCTCCCAGCAACAGCAGAAGATCGAGGCGACGATTCGCTGATCAGATGGGCGAACGCGACGGATTTTGCGCCTGTTGTTCCCTTGCTATTCGTGTATCGGTTCCAGAGCTCCCTGGCCGGGTCCATCAGCGGCGTATGCACATGCTTCTGGGGCGACCCAAACTCCTCCTGCGACGGTGCTGCTGGTGACGAGCTCCTTGCGCGCTTCTTGCTAGGCAGCGGGGTTGTTATCGGCTGCGAACCGCGCCAAAACAGCTGCTCTTCGGGGGAGACGTCTGGATTGGCTTGCCGCCGGCTCAGATCATCTACATTGCCGATCAACTCTGCGAGGGGAAGCCTCGGCGTTGGTGTTGAGGGTGGAGGCCGAGGCGGAGGCCAACTCGTTGCGGCCGGAGCCTTCGATTTCGGCGTCTCCAGCTGTCGCTCCACGGCTTTGGCCATGCTGTCCACCTCGGAGACCGCAGTGTCTTTCGGGGCTTCGATGCCATTCTCCTTCTCGGCATCGGCGGTGGGTGCGCCCTCGATGAATTGGAACTTCTTCAACTTCTTGCGGGTCTGGGTGGAGGGCATGATTGGCGGGCCGGTCACGACGTGGGGCAGAAGGGGGGCGGTGGTGTTGCTGCTGCTGCTACGGTAGGAGGGGTGAGAAGGGTTGCGTTGGCGGGGCCATTGGCCGTAGAAGGGCTGCCCTTTGTATTAGTCACGATATAGAGAGGCCGACAGAGATCAGATCAACCTTCCGCCTGTGGTCCTGATCAAAGAATGACTTTTGACGTGTCGACATGGAGTGGCAGCAGCAGCGGCGGTTGTTCGTAGGAGTGGAACGCGTGTGGTGCAATGTCGCGACGCGTGACGGCCAATCAGGATCCCGATGCGGCTGCGACGCGCTTGCTGACTAACGGCCTCACGTGATCGCACTGCAAACCAATCTCAAGCGACATCCTTACATCAGTGGAGGTCCGAGGTCCGAGACGCCCAAAGCCGGTTCCGGCGAAATACATATTAAAATAAGTAATTATCGTAATCTGTCAAAGATTGGGGGTTTCAACTCGCACGAGCACAACAATCTCCACTCTGGGATTCCTTTTTTGACTCTCTGCACTGCTGTGGTTAGGACCAACTGCCCGTATCGATTGTCGGGTCCCACGCCATCATCCCGCGCCCATGGAGCTACAACCACACAACCACACAACCACACAACTTCTTACTAGATAGCTGCAACCTTCCCCCAGACGTCCATCGTCCATTGTCCATCGTCAATCGCCTCTGCCACACCGCCCACCTTTGCTTCTGCACATTCTCTCTCTGCTCCATACAGACAAAATGTCTGCCGAACCGAAACCCCTTCCGTTCATCTACCAATTCGCGGCTGGTAAGTCTCAATCGAGTCGCAGAAGCAGCATCGTGAGGCTTACCGTGGTGCAGGTGCCGTGGCCGGTGTGTCTGAAGTGAGTTATCGTCTGATGGACGTGTGGGAGAAAAGACACGCAAGCTGAACAGAGGCTGCGCGCATAGATTTTGATCATGTAGGAGTCCACTGGGCGCGCAACAGAGTCGTCGTTAATCGTACAGGTACCCGTTGGACGTCATCAAGACCCGAGTGTAAGCTCACGCGACCTACCGCCCGCTATAAATCGTTCTCACCTCTTCGCAGACAACTTCAGACAGGCAAGGGCACTGGTGAGGAGGCTTACAATGGCATGGTCGACTGCTTCCGGAAGATCGTCAAGAACGAAGGGTACACGCGCTCATGCTTCTCCGCCCGCTGAACACATGCCTGACGTTTCGCAGTGCTTCTAGATTGTACCGCGGCATTTCCGCACCCATTCTCATGGAAGCGCCGAAGAGGTAAGCCCCTCTCTGTCCTGTCTACCCAAACTCGCACTCACGAGCTGCATCGTCCAGGGCCACCAAGTTCGCGGCCAATGACTCCTGGGGCACCTTCTACCGCAACCTTTTCGGCCAATCCAAGATGAACCAGTCGCTTTCGATCCTCACGGGCGCCACCGCCGGAGCCACAGAGTCCTTCGTCGTCGTCCCATTTGAGCTCGTCAAGATCCGACTCCAAGACCGCGCGCAGGCACACAAGTACAACGGCATGGTTGACTGCGTGATGAAGATTGTGCGACAAGAAGGCCCGCTTACCCTGTATCAAGGCCTCGAGTCTACCATGTGGCGCCACATCCTCTGGAACGCCGGCTACTTTGGCTGCATTTTCCAGGTCAGGGCGCTCATGCCCAAGGCGACGGACAAGAAAAGCCAGATCACAAATGATCTCATTTCGGGAGCTGTCGGTGGAACCGTAGGAACCATAATCAACACGCCCATGGATGTCGTCAAGTCGCGCATTCAGAACTCGCCAAAGGTCGCTGGAACGGTGCCCAAGTACAACTGGGCATGGCCAGCCCTCGGTACCGTCATGCGCGAGGAAGGTTTCCCGGCCCTGTACAAGGGATTCCTGCCCAAGGTGCTAAGGCTGGGTCCTGGCGGCGGCATCTTGCTCGTTGTATTCACGGGCATGATGGACTTTTTCCGCCAAATACGCGGAGAAGCATAGCGGGTGAACTGGTGAGATACCACACTGGGGGTCGTTCGGACTGGACCTTCGACACAAGTGCGGGCATATAGACTGTACATCTTGTATCTACCTCACTGCATTTGTAGGGTAGACATATCTTAATTGAAGCAGCTACTGTCATTACCTCGAATTTTCGTAAGACTGGATTAGAAAAAAACATGGCCGCGCGTAGATTACATTACTACAGCTAGCAAATGGGAACAGTGGGCTTGAAAATTTGCAAACCGAACAAGGGGAGCGGCAATCTACGTATGCAAATGAACAAGGTACATGTGAAGAAAATGGTGGTATCATGCTCTTTAAAACGCCGCTTTCACACAACTTTCCATCAGTGTTGAGACCCTACAGGAAAACAACCTCCTCTTTCCCCACTCCAATGCGTTTTCCCACCCGTTGGCCCATTTCATTCTCTCAATTCCTTGTAGGCGATGTGGGTAATTCCTGCGGCGCTTCTCCACCGGCCTTCGCTATGGCAACCGGTGAAGAGGGCGCCTCTACCAATCCCGGCGCCGGCGGCGGTGCTCCGTACATTGTCATGTGTGGATCGTACGGGCCCTGCGGATACGCTGGTGGTGATCCGTAATAACTGGACGCCTCTTGCACGCCTACGGGTTTCCCCTCGGCCGCTTTATACGCAGTCGCGTATCCCATATTCGAACTCGCGGGATACATGTTGTTCGGATACGCTTGGTTGGGCGGAGGGGCGTAACCACCAGCAACTACAGACGCAGCAATGTTCTTGTTCCTCCTGTGGCGGCGCCACAGAAAGAATGCGCCTACGCTGATGGAGGCGAATGCTAGGAAACCACCGATCACGGCACCGGCTACGGCGCCTACGCTTGTTTTGGAATCGTCGCCGGATGTGGTGGTTTCGGCGGGGAGGGGGCTTGTCGGCCCAGGCGATGCAGACGATGAGGTTGATGAGGTCGTCGATGCGTCCGTTGAGGCTGGTGAGTCTGATTTCGCTGGTTGCATTGTCAACACTGGCTCGTCACATGGTCAGCGATAGACCTACGCGGTTGAGAAGGCTCTTTTTCGAAGAATGTAGACCCCGTCAATGGTGCTTTGTCGCACCAGTACCAGCTCATCGGCTTATCCGCCCCTTTCGTTGTGTATAGGACATGGTTTGAGCAGAACGACGATCCTGCTGCTCCACCAGCACCGCACGATACCGATGTACCTGAGCCTTTTAACCAGCCATTTGAACATGCCGTCCACATTGGACATTTTGAACCGACTCCGCATTTTCGGAACCAGGAACTCGAGGATGTGTACGTTATTTCGTCTGGGTCAAAGGTCCATGGCGAGTCTAAACGATCATGGTCAGCGGGTTTTGTGGCTGCGCAGATGTGTAGCAAAGATGGTTGGCATACACGTCGTCAGTCCGCCGTCGACTGTTGATGCGGAGAACCACCCCAAAGTCTTAATAGGGGCTCGTGGAAGTATTGCGGCCGGTGTGATTTGAGGATGTACATGTGCAACTCTCGCACATACGCCTACGAGTGTAGAAGTGCAAGCGAAAGCAATCACATCTTTACTCCACGAACGCCCCATTGTCCTTTGGGGGAACAATAAAAAGAAAAAACAGCTCCCCAAAGCCTTTCGAGCCCTATCTCTTTCCCTTCCGTGTCGGGCGATCAAACTGTCAAAAGTAGAGCAAGGAGCTATCTATACATACACAACGTCAACCTTCCAAAGCACAAAGCTACCAGCTTCCTTTTCAAAGACAACGCCCGGAAAACGGAGGACTAACCCTGCACTAATTGGGCTACATTTGAGCTTTCGATTGGATGGGTGATGAGCTAGAACTTTCAGCTCTGTTCCTGGAACGGTTTGGCTCCAATCCCACGAGCCTGGCTTCGCCTTCGCCTTCGCCTATGCGCCATCCAAAAATAACGAGAGATGACCCGCTATTTACAGTGTATATAGAGATACTGTAGTATGTACGGAATACACATTGTATGTATCTACGCGCGGGGCGGGCCTTTCGTAACTGAACACTGCAGGTTTAGGTTGTCTCGGTCCTATGCTGTAAACACGTTTGATACATGGATTGTCGATGTAATTCACCGGCACTGTACATGTCCATATGTACAATGTACCAAGTACAGTAGTTGAGCCAGATCGGCCTTGGGTTTCAACATGACCGTTTGTCGAGAGTGCGCTTTCAACGGCCTGGCCACCATCAATCTGTATGTATCTACATCACCGACTATGTTGTTTTTGGCAAAAGCCATGGTCTCTCATCCATTTCATGCCATTCGTTCATAGTTTGTACCTATCGACCATTGGCGTTAGCGGTTGCATGATCCGTGGTCAGATGCGCCTTACCACATTGCTCAAATCACATCGCTCACATCGCTCTCGCGGCGAGTTTCACCCTTCTAATCGAATCTCACGTGCTCTTTCTCCTTGTGTACAACACTCCGGAAATTACGGCTCAGCTTTTTGCGATGACGCTAGGTCTTGCGGTGGTGTTGATCTTCGCGAAAAGTGGATTGATGGTTGGGGGCTGAATAGTGATGAAAAATACTACATCGTATGATGAAAGAGACTTTCTGAGTTTCCCTTTTAAGAAGCCTTTGAAGACTTTACAATCTTGCTTTCGACTGCTTTCATCAGTTTCGAAACTTGCAACCTGGCAATACCAGAAGATGCTTCACTCCGAAGATTCTGAGCATGACATCGTCGAGGAAGTAAAGACGGTGAAGAGTATGATGATGGAATATAGGGTATCAACAGAGACCAAGTACAACTTCTGGCCGGCGTTTCTTAGAATTCGAAAGAGAAACCGTCCCGCATCACGGTACGAATACATACGGAGGGGTTACAGAGCGGAGCGTGCGGTACTCCGTAAGTGTGATCGATTTTGACAACCAACATGTCAGTAGCCCAACACAACTACCCTCTCACCCTCATCATTCAAAATTCCAAATTTATTAAGCAGAACCCAAACATCTTGGACCGGATAGATATCCCATGCAGCTTAATATGACGTCTTTCCTGCCTTCTATCCCATACGCATCCACTGAACACGGCCACTGGAGCCCTGCCACCAGCAAGTTGAACTGGTGCGAAGAGGTGCAATTTCTACATGGCTCATAGCTAATAATAACCCCTCACTGACGATTTCACAAAGGACTACTACGCTACGTCCTACATAGCCGAACTCATCAACACCCTAACGAACCTCTTCTTCGTTTTTCTCGCCGTCAAGAGCATTCGCAATTGCGTCAAGAACGCTTTCGAGCCAATCTGGATTGTTGCCTTCCTATTCCTTCTGTTCCTCGGTATCGGGAGCTTTCTCTTCCATGCTACCCTCAAATATGAGATGCAGCTGCTGGATGAGCTAGCGATGATTTACCTCACCTGCAACATCTCTTACGCAATCTTCTCGTACGGCAGGTCGGTGGCGATGAGGTTGCTCGTTTTCATCATAGTTTCTTCGCTTGCTATCTTCGTCTCGCTGTGTTATCATTACCTCCAGGATCCCGTCGTCTTTTGATTGCTAGCCTCAAATTCAGTTATGCCTATTCCGCACTTGACGACTGCATCTGAAATTCTGATGACTGAAATGCCTCCCTCCAGTTCGCTGATTACGTCTCGGTCCGGATTAGAGCGTGAACAGTGGTGTATTATTTCCTCATCAGTCGCCGTACGCCATTGGAGGGCCATAATCGATAGGCTGATTGGGAGATGAGTAAAATGTATATAAGGATGTTTTTTGATTTAAGGACTTTACGAGAGTGGGTGACGGGGCAACTTTATGACTAGCGTGGATAATCGCGCAAAGCCAAGCTAAGAAAGACGGCTCCTGGCTTGCCACAATGGTTTGTGTATGAAGTGGCTAGCGGTCAAATTCAGCGCCTGTTGAATGGTTCAGTCGAGACTGATGCGCGGGACGAAGAGCTGCACGACCCAGCGATCGTTACTACCACGGGTCATGGGTGGGTATGGGTGGCTAGCGCTTAAATCTCGAGCGCTAGGGGTACGGCGGCACAGCGGGTTCTATCGGGTGATCAAAATCGGGTTATACTCCTTTACACTATAAGGGAACTGCTTTAGGGAGACTCCTGAAAACCATTCTAGTATTCTATTCCGTCTCTTACTTCACGGACACTTGCAAACACAGACATCTTTTCCTCGCCTCCATTCACCACGCTTACATCAAGTGTTCGCCTTCTCTTTCAATTGGCTAAGATATCTCCCAACACGCTTCGTGGCTTGACGATTCTTGCCCGTTCAAAGTTGATTACCATGACTTGGCTCCTTTCCTTATTCTATGGTATGTTGTGGGGTTCAAGATCCTTGTGTAAGATACTAAGATTATAGATTGCTTAAGCTAAGTAGTTAATCTACTAAGTAATAACTATGTTATTATAAGTAGTAAGGTACCTAGATATATACTTCCCTCTAAAACTAAGGAATATTATATATAGTTAGATGAAAATTAATACCAACTAACTAACTAATCTATACTAATACCTCTTACTAATAGGATACATCTTATATCTATTAAATGCAAGCAACTACTTGATAGCGATGTAAGTGGGCTAAAATTTGAAGTATCAAGTAATGCTAACCTATCATCGTCATCACTACTCCACTACAGGGCGGTACAATTGCGGAGTCCCTTTTAGATCATAGGCTTAAAAGTAATACCCTAGCTGACAATTGATTCACCATTGTAGGAAACTATTGGTCACAATACTGAACACAATCTTGAAGTGCTCTATAATCAACGTGGAGGCTGTGCTGAGCCTTTTCCAAATGTCTGACAATCTCATTTGACTAATAGGTTGCAGGATAGCAATTAATCTTTTACGTATCGACACTAACGTGTACATTTCACGATCAATAATTTCTTCCAAATCATACACGGGATTACGGAACCCTCATGCAGCCCTACCTCAGCATCAAATTTCCAGAGAGGCACACCAGTAATCTGCCCGGCAACTAGTTGCATGATCAACCGAAATGGCCGTCTCCCCATCCTTGAAGCAAGCGAAGTCCTCATTCCCCAGTCTCGCGGACCCCGCAACGTCACCCTTCACTAAGTTTTTGGCACCAGCGTCGATAATCGACGAGAACGTAGCAGTTCGAAACTTTGCAACTCGTTGGGTTCCTTCCCATGGCTCGGTAGTTTCACTAACGGTAGCGACTTCGGTAGGGACTTCGATTTGCGAAATAGCTTTGGCAAAGTAGGCGGCGGCGGTATAGGTCTGTGCTGGTGCGGCGGCTGGCTGTTTGTTGCAGAAGATTACAATGGGACAGTCGGGGATGGTGGCGCGGCGCGTGCAGGTCGAGAGGTAGATGGTGTGTTCGGAGCCCATTTGGATGTCGGAGAGGGGGGCGGCGAGAACTGTAGCGGATAAAACAAGACTTGTGCCCATAAGTGTTAAGAGATGCATGGTGGCTGGAAAGTCCTGTCAGTAAATTGGAAGAGGTATTGAAGTTGGAAACATGTAACGCGATGGACCCTATATGTATACCTACAGTATGTGCTACGCGCTGCTTTAGAGCACTAGAACCAACAGAGCACCCAGGAAGCTTCCACCTTGTCGCCTGAGCTGAAGAGCTCCCATCCAATTAATATAAACATCTTTTCTGTACGTTGTGGGGTCAAACGTATGAACAATATCGCAGTTGCGCATATATTTGGTTCCGTTACTATACCCTTGCTGATCGCTACCATGTTTAGTTCACCACGTCAGACACGAATTATCCACTTTATTTTCTCCTTGCAAGTTCGAATTAGATGACATTGTGTGCAAAGTATTGCCCCTCACTCCTTGTGGCACTTGTAATCAACATTGAACATGTATTCAAAACTTGGAAGCAACTATACGAGAATCAAATGAACACGATCAAGCTGTTATCTTAACCTTTACCCCTTTTGATCCGTCCTTCGCCACTGGAAAGAACATGTCGCTGGCCAGCTTCACATCACTTTCGTCTGTCTCATATAGCTCCATAAAGCCAACATCACTCTCATCCCGCACATTTTTGGACCCAAAGTTCCGGAATATAGCATTCGCGCACAAATACATTTCGGCCCAAGCGAGATTCACCCCCAAACAAGCCCTGGAGCCTCTGGAGAAGGAGACCAGATATTTGTCCAAGTGGTGAGAGTCGGGTGCAAGCCAGCGATCAGGGTCAAAAGTGTCCGAATTCTTGAAAAGGTCCTCATTATGATGAGTCAACGGGATTGTCATACTGACTGGGGTTCCTGGAGGAATGGTAAAGTCTCCGCATCTGAGGGACGTGTCGGGCGCTATACGTGCACTTCGTACAGTCACACCATATCCCAATCGCAATCCTTCCTTCAACACAGCTGTAAGGAAGGGGAGTTTTTCTAGGTCCAAAAGAGATATCTTGCCATTTGGACCAATATTTACTGTTCCCAACTCCACCTTCAGCCGGCGAAGGAGACTGTCATTGGATAGGAGGTGGAATGCGATGACCGTCAGAGTCCATGAGGTGGTATGTGTACCCGCTCCAACAATAATAACGGCTTCTTCAGCGAGCCGAATCGTTCCTTTTTCACTCTCAGGGAGATCGCTTCGAAGCAAGGTGTGAAAGATAGTTCTGTTGCCCTCAGATGCTTCCTCCATGCCCCCCTTCTTAATTACTTCAATCTGGTTGATGCGTTCCTTTATGTGCTTAGCATTATGTTTATGACATTATGTAACTAACATACCCGCATGAGCATTATGCTGGACGACACTTCATCCCCCATCTTTACTGCCAACGATTCCGGTAGCGCTTTCATGATCTTCAAGATCCAATTCATGTGCTTGAGAAGGGCGAGAGATTTACCAGAATTGAAGGATGTGATGTGGAAGCGAGGATCAAACTGTGGTGCTTCGATGTGTCGGTCTGATCGTCCGAAGCAGTACTGCATGACAACATCTGTACTTGATACGTTAGATCGAAGTTCCCAAACATAGTGCAAGCCGAAGCCTGATGATTATTGGTAAGAAAGATAAAATACCATTACTTAATGCCGAGAATGCATGTTCTATGTTGACAATCGCTTTCTCATCACTGCACCTTTTTAAAGTTTCAACCAGAGCAGCAACCTTTTCTTCAACGAATGGTAGCATCCGTCGCACGTTCTGGGTAGAGAAGAACGGATTGATGGCCGCCCTTCGATGGCGATGCAGACTATGTAGTATCGTACAGAGGGTACTCGAGTCGAGCCCAAAGGCCTTGGCTTGCCAGCTCCACTTCTCTCGTCTATTGCTGCTTGTGCTAGCCGAGTATAGGACTTCCCAGAATGATGGATCTGCTACATGGAGCTCATGAGGGTTAATGCGGACGACTGGGCCATATTGCTCATGCATCTGCTTGATCTTCCAGATGTATTTACCTCCAAGGACAATATCATAGTAGAATTCATAGCAATATGTGGCAGCTGCGAGTTTTGGGCCAGGGAATCTAGATATTGGGCTGAAGTAGAGGCGTTGCGATATAACAAAAAGGACTAATACAAGAGAGGCACCTATAAAGGTAAGAATAGAAGGTATATCCATATTTAAGTAGTTATTATTATAAGTTGAATAATAGAAGGATAGGTTGTTGTCTTTTTGAAATTTAGATTGTGGGTGTTTAATATTATATATTGTGCTAACTAGTTACTTACTTAGATAGTTAAGCTAAAAGTCTAATTGCCAAGGGTTTTAGCTAGAATAAGGAAAGATCAACCACGTTACCTTTGGCTTTCATAAATAGATGCTAAAGTACTCTATAGTCTACTACTAGTTAAGCTATATAATTGCTTATAGGATATGCTAAATATATAGTCTCTACTAGTATAATATATTTAAGATACTAGTGGATTATTAGAGGGGGATAGAGGTATATATTGTCTTCTAAGTAGATATACTAGTTCTAGCTCTATGGATGTAAATCTTTATTACGTTTAACAAAATCTCTCTCTATATATATTGAATGTTAGTGAATTCTACTGCCTAGTATTAGCTTACCCTATTTATCTCACTTACAAGGTGTAGGATGATAACTTCTACCTCTTAGAGCGCCGTCATGCTAAGCTTCACGCATCTCCATTGGAAGCGTGAAGAAAGCCTCGCGCAAAGCTATGGTTAGAGCGGGTTGACAGCCCTCCCTGCTTGTAGTGGCGAAACACCACCCTTTTTAACGCCGTCGAACGATAGATTAATATTCGAGATGCGGCGACATAGCAAAGCTTGTTGAGCTAGTTCCAGAAGATCGATCGATCGGCTGTTGATCTGCTTGCTCTGATGAGCATGTTTGACAAGTAAGGGAGTTCGAGGCGGCTGAAATTCGACGATGGTCTGGCGTCGTTGCTCAGCTTCTCGTTTGTACGGATAGAGATCGGAAAACAGGCATGGCTAGTGCAGCTGTCGGTGAAGGTGTGGCTCAGGGCGAAGAGGATCTGGGGAGACTATAAGGCTCTCCTTCCACATGTCAAAGATGTGGTCAGCCATGTAACGGAGGATGAAGAGGACATGATAGACAAGGTGATAAGTGGTGTGTACGCAGGATGGCATCTGCGCCTCAGAGGAGGGTACAGGGCGACGGAAGCGTTTCTCCACATGTCAGTGGACAATGGAAAGAAGGTGCTTGGGACAGGTTTTTTTACTTCTACCATTCATCTACAAACTCGCAGAAATCCCTGGCGCAATTTTCTCTAACTTCTCCACAATTTCTCCATAGAGCTTCTTCTGTGTCTCCATACCTTCTTTCCCTAAAACCACAGTAGCAGGTTTAGTTACTTTCCCTAAATCCAGATACTCACCATGTGTGTCCATTCCTCCCACTGCTCCAGCAACTAAATTCCTCGAACCTTCTTCAACACCCCTCGCAAGTACAGCCTTCGCAACTTTGAACCCTAAGCCGACCGGCTCACGCGCCAGGTCACTTTTGCACATCCCTGGATTCGTACAGTTGATGATTACCGGTGTATCTTCCTTTCCACCTATTCGAGCGGCCATTTCGCGGAGAATAAAGACCTCCATTAATTTCGTAGTAGCATAGCGCTCCCCTTGGTTCTTCAACGATTTCTCTTTATTATTCAACCTGTTGAAGATTCCCTCCTCTGCATTTCGCTCTTCAAAGTCAATAAAGAACTGTGTATCGCTGACTACAAAAGTCAATCTCGGCTTTATCCCAAACTTCGCAGCCGTAGCTTTGAGTTTTGGTAACATGAGAAAGGCGAGTAAGAAATTTGATACCACGTTTACGGTTACCATCCTTTCATTATCTTCAACCCGATTCCACTCTCTTGAAGCGATCCCAGCATTCTCGAGAAGAACATCAATGCGGTCCAGTTCTATATCTGCGCGCGAGGCGAAGGCTTTGATGCTAGCATAGCTGCTAAGGTCGATAGGCCAGACTTCGATAGTAGTAGGGTCGCACTTGGAAGAGGCGATAATAGAACGTTTAGCTGTCTCTCCCTTTTCGACAGAGCGTACAGCTATAATGAGTTTGTTGCAGCCTAGTTCGACGACGTGTTTGGCAGCTTGGTAACCTAGGCCTATAGTTTTTAGTTTCCTAGGTTGCGACTGCAAAGTCACTCAACGGACCTGTATTAGAGCCAGTGACTGCATGGAAAATTAGTTAAGGGGTTAAATACATGTTGAATAATAAAACTTACTGATAATGGTCTGATCTGCGAAGGATTGGGTTGGCTTGGTGATTTTGCCGAAGAGCTGAGCGCCGATGAATTTAGTTACGATTGCGGGTGATGCATCGCCTGGCATATTTTCGTTCTCGAATGAACCTGAATAGTTCAAATCAATGATGAAATGTTCGTTGTGGAAATTCAGAGAATAAATAGGCGTCCTCTACGCACAGACACAGAAGACTCATGGCGCATAATCAATAAACTTTTAGAGTATCATTCGATCTTCGGTAGAACATTGCTAGGTGTGGACCAAAAAATGGACAAGATAACATTTCATTAATTAGTTTATTAGGGTATCGTCTGATATTCTGTAAAACAATTGCTAGGTACGGACTAAAAAGACGGACAAGAGAACAGTGCCAGGTAGTTATAGACCAAAAAATAGACAAGAGAACATAGTTCTTAGAAAATTTTTCGTATAGGTATAGAACGCTCACTCTATAGTTAACTCTCCGAGACAGGTTAGTAGGTCCACATGATTCCGTCCGAAGGAAGGGATCTTCAAAAGAGCACTTCCATATCGCTCTCTGTCCGCATATATTTACCTAGTTCTTTGAAGCTGACGTGCGTGTATCCTAATCCGGTAAACAATCCTTCCGCCAATGAACAGCCTAGCTGGCCACAATGGTGTGTTAACAGCTATTTGAGACGAAGGATTCGGATTTTGGAGAATAGTTAACCGGTAAATCCGCTCATAGAGTCCTGTAAACATCAGAACCGCTTAGTTTATCATAGGACTGTTCGGAATATCTCTTGGCCAAAGGCATCCTGCTAGGTCGCCAAATATACATATAAGGCCCCATCTCATGCATTACGAAAGCTTCGATTAATCAATTGGACACCAAAAATACCGAACGACCTGACACTCTTCAAAGGATGAGACCACGATTGCTTCTAAGTGGACTTACAGGTGCAGCCTTGGCATTTACAGCACCTAAGGAAGTCAACCAAACCGAGTATGAGTATGTCATCATAGGCTCAGGTGCGGGAGGAGGAGCAGTTGCGTAAGTCCAACACCTACTTCTATGCCTTCCGATATCCATCTTTTGTTAACGCTTTTGTATATGATAGAGCTACTTTAGCCCGAAAAGGGCATTCTGTCTTTCTCATCGAAGCAGGTGAAGACCGGGGAAACGAACTCGTCCAACAAATTCCAGCTCTGTTTGTTTTATCCTATATCCATCTGTGCTCGTCGCACATGTTCTATAGCGTCAACTTTATTGACTCTCTTGTAGTTCTGGTCAGGCAGCGGAAGGCCTGAACTCTTCATGGCAATTCTTCGTCCAGCACTACGGAAACAACGAAACGCAAGATTATCGAAACCCGTATTATACCTATCTCATGGGCAATGGCTCCTATCACATTGGACCCA
This sequence comes from Helminthosporium solani, assembly GCA_022560085.1. NCBI lineage: Eukaryota > Fungi > Ascomycota > Dothideomycetes > Pleosporales > Massarinaceae > Helminthosporium > Helminthosporium solani. The sequence continues at coordinate 54,400 of JAFISD010000060.1, forward strand.
ACCCGCCTAAGGGAGCGGAGCCGTAAGTTTTCAGATGTTCTAGCTGCCTTTCTTCCGAGGCATTGGGCTAAGGAGACTGACACCATATCTTTTGCCACTAGGCTCGGAATTGTTTACCCACGTGGCGCTACAGTGGGCGGTAGCACTCAGGTGAATGCCATGAATCTTGGGCCACCGCCTGACCATGAGGTAAGTAATGCCTTGGTTGTATGTGCGGGGCGATAGGATTCGGATACTAATGAAATCCTTTAAGTGGAACTATATCGCCGAACTGACTGGAGATGATTCATTTTCAGCGGATGCTATGAGGGAGTACTTCATGCAGGTTGAAAAATGCAACTATCTCCCTCCGGCGACCCCAGGCCACGGCTCTGACGGTTTCATAACGGCAAGGTTATTCCAAGCTTGTCTCGATGTACGTTGCTGATTCAAACAGCTTTCTCGAAATAATATCAGCTACCTCATAGACTCGCCTGGCGTGGTGGACCATCTGTCAAAAGCTTCCCTAGAAGTAGAAGGCATCGAACCCGATAGTCCTGAAGCATTAGCCGACCTGCTTCTTCGGGATCCTTATCCCCCAGGGGAATATTCCGAAGGCGTCTATATGCTCGTTTCAGCTGTCACCGAGAACAAGCGTCGATCTGGGGCACGCACTTATATTAGGGATACGCTAGACGCAACGAATTTGGACGGTTCCAAAAAGTACCCGCTGACGCTGAGCACTCGCTCGCTCGCGACTAAAATCTTGTTCGACCAAGAAGGCCAAGTCCCTAGGGCCTATGGGGTTGAGTATATGGTCGGGGATGCGCTCTACGCCGCCGATCAACGATACAATCCATCGACGACTGGAGAGCTGAGGTCCGTGGTTGCATCGAGAGAAGTCATTGTTTCAGGGGGTGCTTTTAATACTCCGCAAATCCTTAAGCTTAGCGGCGTCGGACCTCGCAAGGAACTCGAGAGCTTTGGTATTCCCGTCGTTGCTGATGTTCCAGCTGTAGTACGTGATGAGCACCGTGTCGATATTATACTCGAATTTAAGCTAATATCGCCTAGGGGGCTTTCTTACAAGACAACTATGAGGCTACTATTATCGGAGACGCAGCTATCGACTGGGATAACTATGGCGAGAATTGCACGTTCGGATTTGAATCTAGTGATCCGTGCTATCAGGAATGGCTACTGAGTGGCACTGGACCATATGGCGAAGCTGCAGCCCCTCTCTCGCTGATGTATCGCTCCAGTGTGAGCGACAACGAGCACCCAGATCTGTGGCTTTATGGTGCCCCGGGAGCCGCAGTTAGAGGCTTCTATCCTGGCTTCTCTCGACCGGTCCCTTCACCTGCTTCGTTTTCCTGGGCCCTTGCACAAATGCCTGGGCCTGGCAATGATGGGAAAGGGAGCGTCACGCTACGCTCCAGTAACCCGCGCGATACGCCGCTGATTGACTTTAGTTTTTTCGTCGGTGAGGCTGGCGAGCGTGACCTCCAGTCGCTCGTCGAGGCCGGTGAACTAGCCCTACGTCTATTCAACCATACGAGTGAGCCTTGGGCGCCTTTCACTATCGTCAGCCCTGGACCTGGAGAGGATCTTCGGCAATCGCTCAAGGATGAAGCCTTTGGCCATCATGCTACTGCCAGTTGCCGCATGGGACCTAATGGTGACCCTGATGCCTGTGTTGACTCCCAGTTCCGTGTCCACGGCGTTCAGGGTCTACGTGTAGCTGATGCGTCTGTCTTCCCTCGTGCACCTGGCGCATGGCCTACGGTACCTACCTACATGATTGGTGTTAAGCTGGCTGATATCCTGTCGCGAGAGGCTCGTCTTTGAAGCATTCTCCATGCTATCGGTATCTCCAACTAGGGTGATCGAGGTTGGAATGTATAATGTGGAGTGGAATGATGAGTAATCTTCTTTTTTTCCTTCCTTACTAGAACTCTAATTCTAGGTAGATATAGAAGCTTATTCTAAGATAGCACTTTAGGCTATATATACTAGAGTTGTTATACTAAATTTATATATTTGTTTTATTATTTAGATGTTTTTTAAATTTTTAAAATTCCTAGTTATTTAAAAAAATAAAAAAGTTTTGAACTAAAATATAATAAGCAGTATTAATATATAGATAATTTAATGTAAAATAAAACTTTAAAAATCAAAGAAGCTTGATAAATTCAAAACATACAACAGCAGGTATTCCCCAGTAGTCACCCACCTGAGTACTAATCCGCCGGTATCATGCTTAAGTACAGCTGAGCGAACGGGAAGCTCTGTTCTCATGATCCTATGGTCGTATGTGATAGTTGAACCACTTATTGTGATATACATTCATATTGCGTCTATATCAAAATGATAATAAACTATAGTGAAAACCTGCTAATGTGTATGTGTTTCCTATGACCCTGAAGGAAGATAAGGTGTTTGCGAAGCCTAGCATGTACTTGTGTATAAGCTGTGTAACGTCCCTATCTATTTGTATAAAGAAATTCCCCACCATGGTATATATATACATGCATAGACATAGGCGCGCATCCCAGCATACGTCGTAGATTGGACCAGCCCAGACTGGACAACGGTTTGTAATGTAGACTCTAGAGCCACCGAATAGAAGCCCTTACAACCCAATCGATCATACCTAAACAAATCTCCATGAACGCATAGTACATCCCACCCAGCCACTCTAATACACTCAATACTCAAAATCATCATCAACACTCGGCCCCTTTGTTTTCCCAACACTCTCCTGCCTCCTATACATATCTGCAATCATCCGACTCGAGCTCGCCTGATCCGGCTTCTTATCATCCCTCTCCTTAATAAATCTTGGAAACCTCAAACTCACCCCTTTCCCCCCGCTCCCAACCTCATCCGCAGCTGCCCTATAACGCGGACTGATCGTCAAATCCGCAGTCTTGACTTCCCAAACATGTCGTGGCTCGAACCATACATCGGGTTGGTCTTTGTTGCTGGTCGAGTGCGTATAGAATGGTTTCGGCCGGTCAATGACGATGTCGAAGAGTGAGGTGTGCAGCGTTTCGAGCAGGGCTTCGCTGAATCCCGTGCCGATGTTGCAGACGGTTTCGTAGTTTTGGGTTGTTGGATTGTAGCAGGCGAGAAGGAAGGCGCCGTACCACGATGCGCGTTTCCCCTTACCGAAGTAAGCACCCAGGACGACAAGGTCAAGAGAGTCGCCGACGCCGGAAAGGTAGTCCTTTTTGACTTTGAGCCAGTTTTGGGAACGCTTGCTGGGCTCGTAGGATGATTCTGGCCCATCCAACATCTTCACCATGAGACCTTCGCACGAAGCTTTGACGCTGTCTTCCAGAAGGGTTTGGATTTCTTCGAGCTCGTTGGTATCGCCGAATTTGGCAAAGGCAAATTCGCCTTCGACGGGCTCGAAGGCGCTGAGGAGGTGTTCGCGACGCTTCCGGAGAGACTTGTTAACAAGGGCCTACACTAATTAGCTGTGATTATACCCTTGTGATGACCGGCATACCTCGCCATTGAGGTACAAGATGTCAAACGCGAACACGCAAACCTTGACCTTGACGTCCTCAACCTTGACATCCTTCCGTTTCCGCGTCTGGAGTTGCTGGAATGGCAAAACTTTCTTTTCCACGGTGTCCCAAGCCACTGACTCGCAGTCCAGCACGAAACTCTTCGTACCGTCCTTGACCCACGTTGGAAGCTTGGCCAGTATGTCAGGGTACTTCTTCGAAAGATCCTCGGAGTTGCGTGAGAAGATGTTTGCAACGCCCTTCTCGCTCTTCCCTGCGATAGGCGCCGCAGTCGCAAGGTTCGTGGTAGCATCGTGCGCGACGAAGTGGATCTGTGCCCGCTCGCCGTCATACTTGTATTCGCAAGTAAAGTCCTTGCCTTCGAAACGATCAAGCACTTCGGTGATTGACTTTGTTGGCTTCGCCAGCATAGGCTTCAGTGGTACGCCAGGCTGAAGCTGACAATTTTCGTGCAGGTTAAGAATACCATGTTCTAGCATTGCTGGAATAATGACTTCCCAGCTCGGAAGCTCACTGTTGTGCTGTCAGCGTCTTGTCGTCAACGCACCTGAAAACACACATACCTGTAGACCGACTTCAAGCTGGTCTCCGCCTGTGCCAAATCAGTTGTTGACGGAATCTTGTCGCCTTTTTGCGAAAACTCATGGAACATGACAGCCTGGGCCAGCGAGACCAAGACAGTCTTCTCCGCCAGACCGAGACGCAGCTTACCCTCCAGCGTCCGGACAATGTACTTGGCTTCACTAGGACCGCCCTTGTCCTTGTTGATGTCAATACCTTTGCCTGCATTGTGGGCATCTGCAGCCGAGAGGAGCTTTTTGATACCGTCAACCTTTTTTGCCTGCGTGCCCTGTCCTTCAAGTTTGGCAATGGTCAGCAAACCTTTGTGAACACCGGGTACTGTAAGAGCTTTGGGCTTAAACATGGTCGGCTGCTTGGAACGACTCTTCGCAGCTACCAGACCGAGATCACCGACCTCATTCTGGTCGCTCTTGATATGTTGCAGACTCCGTCCAGTGCTTTCTGAGACGGCCTTCATGATGATGGACTCGCCAATACCAAGTTCGATGCCAGCATAGTCGGCAGCGAGCTTGTTGATCATGAGCAATATAGTAGGGAGGAGGTCGTTGGGCGTGAGACGAAGGACCTGGCGAAGAAATAGCGAGCAGTGAGCCGTCATCTCCAGACGTTTCGTCGTCATTTCGATCTTCGAGAAGGTAGTGCAAAGTGCGGCGTATGGGACAGGCTCGCCAGGCTTCCAGTCTGGGTATAGGTTCTTGCTTGCTGCACTCGTGAGCGTAGATTGTACCTTCTTCCTCGCTTTTGCTTTTGCTTCAGGGGCTTCCTCTTCAGAGCTAGGCTCTTCCTCGTCATCCTTTGGATCGGAACCGTCGTTTTTCTCCATCGTACGCGACATTTCGACTTCGCTTTTGTTGCCTTTTGAAGCTTCAACTGGCTCGACGACCTCGTCGTCGTCCGACTTCTCGACCACCTTCTTCTTGCGCTCGGTAGATTTGACTGGCACTGCCACATCCTCATCAGAAGGCTCCTCGTCCTTGGTCTTTGCAGGCGCTCTCTGCGTCTTCGGCGGCACCTTGCTCTTCTTGAGCTCCGGTTTCCGTCGCTGCCTCTTAGTCGGCGGCTCATCCTCGGAATCCTCCTCCTGTTCCTTCACCTGCCTCTTCTTCCCCGCTCCAATAGGCGGACTACCACCATCCACTTCCATGGCATCAGCATCATGACTGTCAACCTCTTCCTCTACCTCTGGCTTTCCCTCCGCACCCGCCACAGTGACAACGGCCCCATTGTCTTCCTCTTCTGCATCCTCTGGCGAAGACTTGAGGACACTATCTTTCTTCGCCGGATTTGGTTTCGTCGCAAACGAGAGTTTTGACTGCGTAGTTTTCGCTGACGCACCATTCGGTTTTCCAAAGAACTTGCTACACCACATACACCGTCAGCATCTCTCCCAAGGAAAGCAAGATTGACAATTGAGCCCCTACGTCAATGTAGTCTGAGAAGGCCTTACATACCCAAGAGTAGCTTGTTTAGGCGGCGCCATAGCCACGGATCGAGAATAAGGCCGCTCTTGTCCGCGATGAAATACTCGACGTTGCGTGTTTCCCAACAAGGCAGCAGTGTTGAAGGCCAGTCGACGAATTGAAGCCGTAGAGAGTTGGGGCAAAAGCGTCCGTGGAGACAGAGTAGAGGAGGCAGAAGCAGCGTAGAAAGCGTGCATGCTTTTGCCAAGGGAGGGCAGTTGTGAATTACAACAGGCAGAAACGCGTCGGGATCGCGCCTGTTCGCGTCGCGGAACTGCGATCACGTGTTGCTGACATCACCGGCATGCAAGGATAGTGATGAGCTTTTACGAATAATACATGATGATGCCTTTTCCGCATTTTTGAATTCACCTCACGGCAGGTTCTTGAGTACTTGGATACCTTCATAGTGCAATCTATCACTGTCTGCCACTATAGTTGATTCATTGTGTCGTTGGCGGCTCGGGAAGACAGCCATCTAATCCATCCTTCTCACATCACATCACCAAGGCCTCTCTCCACTCTGGCGTCGTTCTTCTGGAAAAAGGCGCCTCCTCCTGCGCCGTCATCCTCCTCCTCCTCACCTTCGACCATGTCTCAGCCGCCTTCGCGCCCGCATCTAACACCGCGGTTCTGTTTCAACCAGACCGCATTACGAGGTAATACATGTCTAGCAGCCTACCCATCTACTTCGTAGTCATCTCCGTCCCATGGTCCTATCAGGCACCAACTGACCGAATCCCAACCCAGACTTCCTCCGTCTCTCCCGCAGCACAATAGACGACACCATAACCCAAAACCTCAACGCGCTTCTCACACCCTCAACCACACACCCCTTCAACCCAACCGCCATCGCCTCGCGCACCCCTAGCCGCCAAATGCCCGCACCCCAATGCGCCTACTTCAAGCACAACATCCTCTTCCCATCCTGGGCCGCCCGCTCAGACCTCCTCGACTACTGCGCCACGGTCGCGACATCGCCGGACCCTGACGACCCGGAGGCTCTGCAGCGACAAGTGGAAGACGAGAAGGTGAGAGCGAGGGTTGTGGATGAGCGGTTAGATCCGTATTCGGGGCGGTATTTCCCCCGGGAGGCGCGGGCGGAGAGCTTGGCAGCGTTGATGCGGAATGAGAGAGTGGTGGAGGGGATTGTGAGGAGGAGGTCGTGGGGGGTTGTTGGGGAGAGGTGTGGGGAAGAAGAGGAAGGGGAGACGGCGGAGATGGCCTTTGAGAGATGGAAGCGGGAGCAGCGGAGAAATGAGCCAGCGCAGGATAGTAAGGGTGTTTGAGACGAAAGGTTAGGTACTTTCAATATCGTGGTGATTGATTGATTGATGAGGGACGGCAACCTTGAACTATGACATTCCACTCAAGCTTCGCTCCAGCTCCAGCTATGATAGCCACAAGCAGAGACAGCTACGGGCATAGTAACAGCATGACGAGAACACGGCCGGTGTATATATAATACATGGATAGATGTACATGTACTGGATATTTGGCATTTGATGCACACGTACACAGAGATGGGCACAAGTGAGCGCACGAAGCCTCTGATGCAAATTTTCCCCTCTCCCAGTCAGCGACACCCTCCAAGTCCGTCACATCACATCATTCTCACGACAACAAGGCACACAAAAGAAGAAATGTCCCACCCATCCCACAACTCCGCTCCATCTTTTCACGGAGACATCCCCCCCGCCACGCAAGCAGCAAAAGGGACGCAGTTGGTAAGGAAGAACGGTTGGATCTCACTCTACGGGGCCGGGAACGGAAGACTATCCATGGAAGAAGAAAGAATAACCCTCAGCAAGTCGCATGTAGCGAAGCCACGATAGTAAAGGTATGTAGATTACCTCCTAACTGATGATGAAAGGAAAAGAAAAAAGAAGAAGAGAAAACGGCGGCGCAAAGCTGTGGGTTATATGTGTGTAGATGGAGCTAGTTAGGTAAGCAGGGATTATGTAATCTGCATCTTTTTCTTTTCCTTTTTCTTCTTCTTTTGGGGTGCTGGGATCTACGCACCCACACATCTCAGCGAATTACGACGTAGCAATATACATGATTAAGTATTCCGTAGCACTAGCACGACTAGTTACATGTAGATACTCAATACTGTAGTACTCGTCTGGTAGAGTGAGTGGTCAGCCAAGGAGATGGACTTTTCTACCATGGGATGGGCAAGGCTCATCACCCAAGTCTACTTAGGTATACAGCGTACCCCACATGCATACAATTTTCCATCACAAAACTACAATAAACGTGTACTTCTTCACGTATGCAACTACAACTTATGCTTTCGCATGGCCGTCATGATTCATTCATCGACTAACTAATTTGCTGCTTGTTCCACGAGCCGGCGTCTAGTAGAGGCGCTTGGGAGGAGACATGGTAGCCTTGATCGTCAAGCTACCAACGTTCTGCCATCCCTTCTTCAGTAGCGAGACGAGGTAGTTGATGCTCAACATGATGTTGGAGATCAACTCATCCTCTGTCATACCAACGTTGCCAACAGCGACACCCATGCAGAGCACCTTCTTGAGCTGGAACTTGATCGTGGACTTGACCTCGGTGATCTTGTTGTTGAGGTCCTCAGCGTGGGAAACAGGCGTAGGGAACTTGCCGGCCTTGGAGAGACCAGGGCCGAGGAGACGGGGGATCTGCTTGATGAGGGCGTCGGAGGCGACGAAGGCATCGTACTTGCGCGCGAGCTTCTTGATAAGCTTCTTGTTCTTGTTCAGCTTCTTCAAGTCATCCGCGGACATGGCATCGACGCCGTGGTGCTTGGCACGATCAATATCGTGCTGGTCACCAAGGACGCACTGCGAATTCGATTAGTTCGCGTTTGGAATCTTCCGGGAGGCGCCACATACAACAGCCATGCGCGGGCGCGGGACGGTCGGGAGCTTGACGGTTCCAGAGAAACGCTTGTCACGCTGGGGGTCGTAGTTCTTGAGACCAATTTGGAGCTCAACTGTCTCAAGGAAGTTGCGCTTCTTGGTCTCATTGCTGTACTCGAGGAGTTCCTTGACGTTCGAACGAACGCCCGCGACCTGCGGGGATTAGTCGGCGATCAAAAAGGCCAACGAGGATATATCGCCGGCCATGGCGCAAGGTGTGCTCACAGAAATTTTCGACATGGTGATGATGTCTCCCAACGGATGCTGACTCTTTCCTTTGGTAGTTCTGCGGCGGTGTGATGGAGTGGGAGAGAAGCGGCCACGAGCATTTGTGGTGGGATTTCCTTCGCTAGACGATGCGCTAGCCGTAGTTGGATAGCCTCTTGGCACGACGCATTCGACCAGATCGAGCCTTCAAATGTTACCTATCACCCCATGCATGATGTTATGATTTGGAAAAAGAACTGGTGAATTGTTCGCACCTATCGTAATAAATACATTGCTACACCATCATGCAGATCCCATTGTTTTACATAACTTTTCTCGCCGTCAAAAGACAATTCATTGCTCCATACCATGCAAGAAGACCCAAACTCCGTGCCATGATGTCCGCACACCTACATGTGTAGAATTTGAAGGAAAGGGAAGGAAAATGCAAATGTCACTGTTCCAATGGGTATCGCATTAGAGGCCAAACGCCCACCAGTGCACACATGTAAAGAAAAGAACCAAACCGGGAAGGGGAATGTGAAAAGATCAGAGCCGCCACCGCGAGCCCGCGACGGACAGCCTTGAGTTGGAAACTGCGTGTGGGCGCGGTCGGTTCAAATTGCTCATCTATACAAGCAATGGCTTTTAGTGCAATTGAAGCTGGTTTTGCGGCTCGACGACGTTGTCGGACAGGTTGATTAGCAGCTGAGCAAGACAACGCTTGGTCGCGGCATCGTCGCGGAGGACAGAGGAGAAGGTAGCGTCGCGGAGCGGCTCGGGAAGGCATTGACGAAGAGCCTCGCGCGCTCGTGCATTGTCGCTCAAGCTGTGGTCGAATTAGTTGCGATGGGATAATGGGATATATGAGAAAAGCGTTTCTTACCGGAGAAAGCATCGTACCACGTGTTTGAGAAGGCGAACCGTTTGTTGTTCTACGAGCTGATTGACCATGTTACTAAGAACAGTACCGACAGCATAAAAGCGCTCGTAGGTCTGACAGATGTAGGCAAGCCCAATGTCGTCGAGCAGAATCTTCTGCACGATGAAGATGGCAACGGTCTTGCTCAGCTCGGAGCCAGTCTCCATGATGCGCAGGCACAATGGGATGATCTCGGTGGTCAGAAGAAAGTTGATGACTTCGGATGAGTCATTCTTGACGAGGGCGCCGATGACACCTAGCGACGTGAGACGGAGGTACTCAAAGGGACGCGACTTGGATGTGGTGTTGAGAAACGGGTAGAGGAAGAGCGGGATGTGAGCTATTCAATCTTAGCACGAGCCAGCCAGCCGGACTGTAAGAGGCATACCGCTTAGGAAAAGACCACGAGTCTCAGTGTGGGACGCGACACATTGCAGAAGCGCAAGAGCATTACAGACGCGGTTCGAGGCTGCGGCCGTCAATTGCGAGGGGTTAAGGAGGGGGTAGACGGAGATGATCTCCTGCAGCAAAGAAGCCATCACGCCTGGAGTTTGTCAGCACTGCGGGTTCTCGCGTGGAAACGCGTTGCTCACCGTAAGAATGCCAGAGGATGAGGGCCAGCTCGGGCACCTGCTCCCGCTTCTTGCTCAATTCCAACAGCGCCGTCTCGCGTGTGCTCGTCTTCATAAGCTGCGCAATCCACTCCAGCACGCGCCGGTTCTCGTCCGTCATACCGGCCTCGCTGTTGTTCTGCATGTCGTTCGCAGGTCCCCGGGGGATGATGCCATTTCCAGGGAGTGAGGTACCGTTGGTGTTTGCGAGACGGGTGTAGTGCTGCTGCTGGGCTTGAGCCGCGGCCTGGGCGGCCTGAGCAGCCTGCACCTGTTGGGCTTGGAGCTGGCTGTGCTGGGCTACATGGTGGTTGGGGTGCTGGTGATGGCCTTGCGCCCAGTCGCCCGGGTACTGGTGCTGCTGCTGCTGCGCGAGGTAGTGTTGCATTTGCGCAGACGGTTCGAATCTACGTTTTCGCGGTTTCTATGGGTATGGTGGTTGTGGTGGTTGTAGTCGCGGTGGTCGGGTGTGGGTGGAGGATTGTAGCAATATAGGCGCAGGAACTTGGTGTCGCGATCAAAACGGGCTGAGACGGTGAAGGCGAGGAAGACGCGACACAGGTAAAGGTCGATAGGTGAAGGCTGGTGTTTGTCTTGGACTCGGAGCTTTGGAGAGGTGAGTTGGATCTACTAGCGAGGAGCACGGACTACAACCCGCGGGCCTGTGCGCTCTTGGCAGGTCTGGCAGCTCCTCGCTCGACAGATCCAGCCCACTGAATCTATACAGTCACGTGACAATATAGGGATCCTAAGGAATGTTGCTCATTGCGTTTGAACAACAATGATTTATTTGCTTTGGTCTTCAAACAACATCAGTGAAGGACAAAAAAAGGCTCCAAGCTCCTGAATTACAACATCAGTCTATAAACAATACCACCAGCCAGGCCTCTTCCGAATTCATGCTCCGACGAATGATAGCTAGTAGATAGGCAGCCTGTGAGAGGTCGCGGCCCGTATTTCCAAAAAGGGTCAGAATGGTAGATTACAAAAGAGATTCGTTCGTCTTGTGCATGCCTGCCTGCAACAAGGTCTCTTCCAGACAATCTGTCGGTGTAAAGACGCGTTGCAACCACCATACACACCCCTCTCGAATAATTACCTTTTGCAACATGTAAATAAAGTGAAGAATGCAAACGCCTCGCTCGGTCGCTCAAAGACGAAGCTCTTGAAGGATGGTCTGCGCCATGGACTTGTACTGCCATGTCCCGCCGTTCACCTTCTTGAACTGGATGCCATGCAACTGCAAGAGAGGCACCTTGACAATCAGAATCTCGAAAATAAGGTCCATGCTACTCCCCAAATCGCTCTGCACATGCGTCGTGGTCTCGCCTGCGGGTACTGCGCGACCCGGTCGTGATCGCCCGTTATCCCTATCTTCGCCACTAGCATCGGAGTCGTCCGTGTTTGTGTAGCTGCGATCCACCCCTGAAGGCCGGCCATTTCCAGACTTTGGTGTTTGGGGAACACGGTGCTGCTCTCTGCCTTCGTCCCGGTCCCGGTTCGGGTTGAGCCCAGTGAAACTGATCCGCCTCTTATGGCTACCTCCGGTGGGGGGGTTGGAGGAGGGAGATTCGACTACCTTTTTCAAATCGATGCTCGGTGTGTGACGGCACTTGAATCCTCCTTTAATTTCAGTGTGCGTGATTCCAAGCTGATCCAACACCCGTATCAAGTCGGATTGTATGAAGACCAACGGCTTGCTACTGGTCGTAGATACGCTGAAAAGTCCTTTCAAGAACACAGGCTTCACAGCAGGGTCACGGCCGCGGGGCTCCTCAGTGCGTGTTTCAGCAAGCTCGGCATCCGTCTCCTCTGGCACGTTTGCCTCTCGTACTTGCTCCCTTCTTGCGCGTCGAGCTTGGATGCTTTCACGGCGGGCATGACCAAGTGACTTGGTGCGGGAGGTTGCAGTTCGACGGGGACTAGCGGACAGATCCTCGGAAGCGGCATCATTGGTCACTCGGGATTGCGGCGTGTGGACGCTTGACCTGTCCGACCCGCTGGTGGGTGGAGGGTGCCCTGGATTCTCTTGCGACCTTCCCCTGCGGCTAAGCCGCCTTCTTAGGTCGGCGCCATTAACGCTGGTGGAGCGGCCGAGTTTGAACTTGCGGGTAGTGCTGCTGGCACTGCTGGGCGCTGGTGGTGAAAGAAGCTCCGGTTGATTTGCCTCGGATGGCCGGAGGTGGGTTGGAGTATCACCACGCGTTCGTCGCACACTAAATGACTTTCGCGGTGCACTGGAAGACTCCTTGGGACCTGACACAGCGACAGATGGTGTCGGTGGCGGTTGTTCCCGATCAGGGTTCCGGTGCTTTCTGGTACTGAACCGTCGCAACAAACCTGCTGCTGTTCCCTCTTTCTTGGGCTGCTCTGCGGGAGGCGATAGGACTGCTGGTGAAATGGGAGGCGCCTTCAGGTTCAACTTTTGCAGATCATCCGTCACTTCGTCTTCGCCATGCGTTCGTGCCCTAGGTCGAGATCTTCCTCCAGTCGGCTTTTCACCGGCCATTTCGTAAGTCGCTGGGTTGGTGTACGCTGCTTCTGGGGCCGGAAGATCGGGCATCTTGAGTGGCTTCTCGTCTGTACTCTGCGGCATCGCTGCAGGACCAGCATTTGACTCGTTACGTTCGCGATCCCTCTTCTCGCGAACTAGATAGTACACGGAGATAAGCGGACTATATGCGTTGATCGGATCCAGGCCTCGCTGAAGATCCTCCGACGATGACATGGGAAGCTGTTCCCGGCTGGAGATTGAGTTTCTTCTCTTGTAGAAATCGAACATGCCCCTCTTCTTCTCCATTTCTGGAGTCTGCGAAGTTGTCCTGCGCACGGCGGTTCGCACTGCGCGCTGGTATTCGTCGGATGAAAGGACCTGTGTCAGCTGAGACTTGATGTAATCAGACGAGCCAAAGTCGAAGCCAGTCATCCTCTCGATGATATCGTCGTCCAGGGGAAGCTGCAAAGCTTCTCTGTGAGGCAGGTAGTTTTCGGGTGGGCTATTGAAACCTTTTGTCAGCCAGGGGTGGGTCATGATGTCGCCCAGGGTGATGCGTTGACCGGGGTCTGTTTGCAGCATACGATGGATAAGGCTACGGCACTCTGGACATGGTCAGCAGACTATAGCGAGCAAGGAATTGAGGGTGAACGCACCGGTAGAGAGCCACGGCGGGTAGTCGACATGGCCTTTTTTTATCTTGGCATGCAATTGTGGCATGCTCTGGTCATCGAATGGAACCTTGCCGCACACCAAAACGTAGAGGACGATGCCAAAACTCCAAATGTCCACCTCGGGACCAGTGTACTGCTTTGCCTGCAGGAGCTCAGGCGCAGCAAAGTAGAGGCTGCCGCAGAAAGTCTTGAGCAAACTGCGGGGCGAGAAGAGGTTGCTCAGGCCAAAGTCGATGATCTTAATATCGCCCGTTTTGCTAATGAGGATATTCTCGATCTTCAGGTCCCGGTGGACTATGCTGTTGCGGTGACAATAGTCCAAGGCGCTGGCAATCTGGCGAGCAAACTTGCGCGCCTGCTTCTCCTTGAGACGACCGTGCGAGATGATGTAGTCCAGCATCTGCCCCCCGTTGACGTACTCGAAGAGCATGTACCAGTGGTAGTTGGTCCGAACAACGTCGCGCATTCCACAGATGTAGGGGTGGTTGAGAAGGCTCACAATGGCTGCCTCCCGCGCAGTTCGTACTTCTTTCGAATGGTCGGCCCGGTCACGGTCGGCCTGGCTGTTGTGGGTGTCGGTTGACTGCCGAGGTACTATTTTGACCGCAACCTGCAGCGTGTTAGCAAAGCTGATCTGCGAGAGAGAGATGGAGGGAGGGAGAGGGAGGGGAGAGGGCAAGGAAAAGTGTGTATCTGCAGTTGGGCCGTGGTACCTGCTCTCCGGATTCAGCATGCTTGGCCAGCTTCACCTTGCCCATGCTACCTGCACCAATTGTCTTCCCCAATCCCCATAGCCCCGTAGTCGGAGCATTGATGGTTGTTCGACGCTTCGTCTGGACGGGCTGGGTCGTGGCGCGCGCATTGTCGGCTACTCCGTTGATAGGCATGGCGGAGGCAGTGGATGCGTCCGAGGCATACCGCTGATGGCCTCTCCTGGCGGGCTCGGTGCGTGGGGGGACAGGCGCAGCCCTATCCCTCGAATCGCTGCGACGAGAAGTCGGGGTCGCGACGTTGGACTGCTCGAAGTCGCGGCGGGCGACGGCAGGCAAATTGGAAGACTGGGGGCTGGGCCGGACTGCGGCCGACTGGGAGCGATGAGGCCGGTCGGAAGGGGTGCTGCCGCTGTTGACGGCCTGGGGGCGACGCGAGGAGGAATGGGAGCGCACAACAGCGGGCGAGGGAGCAGCAGCGGCAGCGGGAGCGGCTGTCGACATGGCTCGCGGGTGCTGGCCTGCTCACTCTGTCTGGTGTTTCGCTGGCGCGCAGGGAGCAGGGGAAGGTCTAAACTGCAGCCCGACGCACTGAGCCCTCCCTGGGCGGACGAGGGGCTGGCTCTGGTTCGACTGCAGCGGAGGAGGAGGAGGACGGCGGAGGGCGGAGGGAGGCACAGAGGGCGGAGGTGCGATGCGATGGGGATGGGAATGGAGGCTGGGCAATACAATAGGGATGGGGATGGCGACGGTAGTTGTGGCTGGGAGGGAGTGACGACGAACTTGGCACAGGCCGGGGGAGAGGTGAAGGGTGAAATGTGCGTGAGTGTGAGGCGCGAGGACCTCCAATGTTCACAGGACGAAGCTCTCAGACGTACATGGCGCAGGCGGGAGCCTCAGGCTGAGCCAGCGGGGGCTACGAATGGGCGACAATACGGGCGTGGACAGGTATTATGGATATGAAGCCTGGATGTGAGCTGGGATGATAGACGGGAGAGGCACAGGGTGACAATGCGACTGGTCACTCTCCATCCAGAAGAACACGATCTTACCTACAATACCCGTAGATAGATATAAATGCTGCTCCGTACTCTGTACCTCGCTTCTATTGTATTGTATACTCGCGACGGCTTAAGAATTGATTTATTATATTCTCCATCTGCGAACCTTGTTTCCGCTGTCTGTCTGTCTGTCTGCATCAGGACACCGGCACAATCTAGACCTGGGAGACTGTCACGTGACCAGCTACCATGTATGTACTGTAGGTAAATCACAAAAGCTCCAATGCACTCACGTATTACAGCCTCCTCTAGTACTGGCACACTTTATAGATTGGCATTTGCTATACGGAGTATTCTCCGCAAATGTACACCACGTACGTGATGCTGTATGCATAGGTACATTATAAATAGTAGCATTACTCGTCTGTTTACATGTGAGGCATGCATGCATGTCAAGTGTCTCCGTACTCGTCTATACTTAGGTAGTTGTGCCAGTTAGATACTGCAAGTTTACATAATAATACTACAATCTGTAAGTTAGTTATATCAGGTTATGTAATCGTTGAATCCAAGCGATACATGTGTTTTGAATGCTGAATTGATCGAACCCATCAAACATGACATAATCGTTACATACACGCAATTAATTACATGCCTGGACTTGCACAAATGTATGTACCACCACAGAACAATCCCTCCCTCCTCTATCTACTCATCTACTCTTCATAGACACCGCCAATTCACCAAGTGCTGCTCATGGCCTACAAGCGCCACCGCGCATCATCTCCATCCTCATCGCAGAAACGCGTGCGCGGACAGCCCCAGTACATCACACTAGGCACCGAGCTCCCTCCGGACAAGGACAGCGACGACGGCGCCTTCGTGCCGGAATGGAAGCAGACGGTGACGGACGAGCAGGGCCGTAGGCGCTTGCACGGCGCATTCCAGGGTGGCTTCAGTGCAGGGTAAGCTTGCGAGCCTTCCTCTGGCGAACACCCGGCTTCTTGACTCTGCTAAGATACTTCAACACGGTTGGGTCCAAGGAAGGATGGACGCCGCAAGCATTTGTGTCCTCCCGCACAAACCGCAAGACAGATGCCGCACAGCGCCCGGAAGACTTTATGGATGCAGAAGATGTGGCTGAAGCTTCAGAATCCCGTGAGCTTGAGGCAGTCCAACCGCATTCTACCATTGGCCGCGTGGGCGAGGTCGAGAACGATGCCTTCTTTGGCCTGTTTGCAACTGAGGAAGAAACCATGGGCGTCAAGATTGCACAGAAGATGGGCTGGCGACGCGGTCAAGGCGTTGGGCGCAAGATCCGTCGAGCGGCACATCTGGACGATAACGGCGCAACGTCCAAAGATACTCCATCTACATATGTTTTCGCTCCAAAGGACTCTCGTACACTGTCGGCAGTCCCGCAAGACGTCAACCGCAAAGGCTTAGGCTACCAATCAGAAGCGCGACTGGGCACGCGTGAAGAGAAGGAACAAAAGGAGCAACCCATGCTGGCTCTTCCTTTTCTCGACAAGTCTTCATCTCAGGTGCCCAAGAAAGCCTCTCTGAAGAAGTCGTCGTTTGGCGTGGGAGTTCTCAACGACACCGGCTCAGATGACGAAGACCCATATGAGCTGGGCCCGAAGATCACGTTCAACAAAACCTTGGGGAAAGACAAGAAGTCGAAAAAGAGCAGCAAGTTCGCCATACCAGCAGGCGACAAGCATGTGTTCGTCTCGAGAAAGGCAAACGATCGAGCAGCAACGTCTACGCGTACCGCGTACGATGGAGAACCTCCGCTAAAGGGTTTTGTGCTGGCTATGCAGTCCATGGACCTATCCGGTAAGCGCAGGTACCTGCCACCCAAAATACCGCCCGGGTGGAAGTCAGAAAAAGCCAACGCTCTCGTTGCATCGGATGAGAACTACACCTCGGTTGCGGACGCTGCCAGAGCGTCCTCGCTCGACGCCAAAGCACGAGCATCTCTTCTAGGCGAGACCCCTCTTCCCGGCCGCTCCGTCTTCGATTTCATCCCAAAAGAAGCACGAGACCGCCTTGCAACTCTGACCGGCAACAACTCCCTCCCCCAAGGCTTAGGACAAGCCGCCCCCTCCGGCTACCAAGCTCCCGAGAACGCAACCCCCAGAGAACTATGGTCCTTTGTTCCCTCACTGGACAAAAGCATCGCAGCCGCCGCCCTGACCAAAGGAGCCACAGGCTGGATGCCCTACGCAGAAGACGCCCAAAAACGTGCAAGATATATTAGCTATCTTGAGCTCCGCGCCGGAACGCGCAACGACCTTCCCTTACGTGATCCCCAAACCCCCATCTCGGAATGGGCAAAGGAGTTGCAAGAATTTGCACAAGCTGCTCAAGTCTTTCGTCCCATGTCGGGATTCATGGCCTCGCGTTTCACAACCGCCGCTACCTCCTCCACATCCAGTCTGCCTGGCACCACCACCGACCCTGAACACGGCGAATCTCATCAACCACATATTTCTAGGCCCGAAGACCCTGCCGTTCAGGCCGCTAAGCTGGGCATGTACGGTGCGATGACCCGCTCCAGCTTTCCCTTTTATCCCTCGCGTCTACTGTGCAAGCGCTTTAATGTCAGCGCTCCTCCTGACATGCCGCATACGTTCAACGCCGCTGCTGGTGGGCAGTATAGTTCTGGGCGCGGAGCTGAGGACCTGCTAGGTGCGGCATCAGCTGTAGAGACGATGAAGAGGGATATTCTTAGCAGGGGGGGTGTGGCCATGTTAAAACGGCCTGCTTGGATGAATGCGGTTCCTTTGGAAGATGGAGCTTCTAGTTCTACTTCTAGTTCTATTGCAGCTCTTGCTCCTGACTTTGGCTCTGGTTCTCAGCTTGCTCCTACCACGGGTCATGCGGTTGTCGATATCGAGGATAACGTTGCGTTGACGCGAGATCGTGCTTCCGAGGATGTGTTCAAAGCCATTTTCGGTGACGATGATGACGATGACGGGGAGGACTGATGTAGATGTAGGGATAGTTACTCTTCACTCATGCTAGTCTTTCCTTTCCCGTTGTACTTTTTATCTTGGTTGAAGAGTGTTATGGGAGAGCAGTTAACTTATACCATGCTGAAAGAAGAATAAGAAGATGAAGAAGAAATGCCAAACAAGTATGCAACAAACCGCGTATATGTATATATATATATATACTCTTCCCCACCCACTTTAGACCAACCCCTGGCACCTTTCCTCACTCTCTCTGATCCACCCTTCCAACCTCTCCCTATCCCGACATCGAAATCCCACCTTGAAATACCTAGGCTCCATTGTCAACCCCGTCGGCACAGCATTCGCCTCCAAGCAATCCAGCACCGGCAAATCATCCACCTCTCTCGCCTTCTCAAACACAAACGCGCTAATCAGTCGCACAAAGGCAACATACAGTTCCTGGTTCGCGAGATGCGAGCCCGCGCACATGCGACTCCCCGCCCCGTAGCCGTAATGCGGGGTTCCCGTGCCGTCGGGCACGTCGAGGTAGCGCTCTGGGTTGAAGACGTGAGGGTCGACAAAGTGTGTGGCATCGTAGTCGGCGGCGTAGGCGTTCATGTAGAAGGTTGTGCCAGCAGGGATGACGGCGCCATGGTCTCCGTACGGGATCGGTTTTGTGGAGACGCGGGGGAGGGATATGGGGATTACGGTCCAGTAGCGGAGTATCTCCTTGTAGAGGGCTGTCAGATATGGGATTCTTTCCTCGTGGAGGCAGCGGTGCCAGGCGTCGTTATTGGGATAGACCTTTTGGATTTCGGCGTGGGCGCGGGCTTGGATTGCCGGGCCGTTGGGGCCTGCGGAAAGATAGGCTAGGCCCATAATCAGGTTGCCTGGGACCGTGTCGAGGCCGGCTGAGACCATGGTTAGGCCGATGGATTTGATTTCGGCTGGGAGGGTTGTTAGTGAACTGGACGGCTTGAGGGCAGGAGGGGAAGTGGAGGGGAGGTAGAAACCTTCATTCAACTTCGCCTCTGGATTTTTGAGAATGTTTCCGGTGATGCATGGTTTGTCTGTTCCCTTTTCAATCTTCTCCTTGAGCGTCTTTAGTAATCGATCCATGTATACATCTCTCCTCTGTCTGAAACTAATCGCGTCTTTGTTTTGCGTTGGCCACAGTCTCAACAGCGGTATGTAGTCCTGCCAGTTGTTGCTCGTGCTCCTGAAATTGCTTATGCCCCTCTCTACATCGGTAATCTCCTTCAATAGCTTGTCTTCCTTGTTCCCGTCGATCCGGTAGCCGTAGTTGAGAGTCAGGCTTGTGTTGAGGGCATAGCGCTGCCAGTATGCACGCGGATCGAGATCGATTTCGCCGCCTTTAGAGTCGGCGAGGAGCTCTTTGATGCTCACGTTGGACTCGAGGTCGATGAGTGGCATGTAGGAAGCTACAGCAGGACGATTGAGGGCTGTAGCCGCGGCTTTGCGACGGTTCTTGCACGATTCGTCCCAGGGTGAGGTGCCAATGGTGAAGCCTTGTGAGGAGGAGACGACGTTGTGGAAGGTGTGGAGAGTTGGGCGGGAAATGAGGGCGGACTGATGCGTGATCCATAGATGGCGGACAGAATCGAAGCTGTTGGCAAATACAATTCTCTGTCCTGGTCACATCTGATTCTCCGCAATATGATTTCTTTAGCAAGACATTACTTACTCGGTTACCAAGCCGCACCTGGAAGACGGGTCCGTACTTCTCCGCGAGCCTTTGAGCAACTTTGGCGTGGTTTGTTCCGAATTCAAGCAGACTCCCAAAGAGCGGCAGGCCGGGCACCTCGGGAATGCCCTTGATGTGCGGTGTGTCTGTACCAAAAAGGATTCTGTATGCAAAGTAGAGGATGATGGCCGCAGCTGCGACGATGATGGGGAGGGTCATGACTTGACGAAGGACGCAATAGACAGCGGAAAGACGGCAAGTTGGTTGATAACAGACAGACAAAAGAGTATTACCTTGAAGAGTCAACTATGCAGTCACTTGTTTGAACGAGATGGAGACATGGACATCCAAGCTTCCCTCGGTGTAGTCAGTAAGCACGTAGGCCAAGAGTTCCGGATCATTATGAAGGGTGGACGGAATTAGGTTCTTTGTGACTGGCCCGTATCGGATGACATGTATATACGTCGGCCGAGCATTCACCAGTTCCTTGAAGGCGGAAAGGCGGGGTCATTGTTACGGCGGTTATCCGCTGTAGAGTCGGCGATGAGGCCTGACGGAATTTCCCCGCGCGATGTTCGAGGGACGTTAGCGTGTTGTGGAGTAAAAAAGCTCGGGGGGTGGGTCAGACCAATTCCCCGTATTTATTTACTCTGGTCCTTTCGACTTGGATAGAAAAAAGTAACTGAAAGTCAGGTTTATTCCTCTAACGACGTTTCTAAGCAGATGTCACATGTGGCAATTAGGCCAGGGAGTGAAGATCCTCACAGGTAGATGAGGAGTCTTTGCTCTACAAGCCCAGATTGACCGCAGGCTCGATCCTCCCTGTGCATTGACCGAAACCGACGAGTGCTTCCTCGTCAGATCCACAGACGCCAGTGAAAGTGACTTCGTCTCCGTCTAGTAGGAAAGTTCTCTCCTCTCCATCTGCAATCTTGACCTTCTGCTTCCCGTTGTCGCTCTGCTCCAGCATACTCCCCCTTTCGGACATGACAGTGCCGCTGATAGTCCCTGACCCAATCAAGTCGCCCGGTTGTAGGTTGCATCCGGTAATGGTATGGTGGGCAAGCATTTGCGGGAATGACCACATAAGGTGACGGCCGCTCGTTTTGGTGATTGTTGCAGAGTTGCCGGAGCTTGCTGGTGATGGTCAGTCGCCTCGTTGTACAATGTGGAGAGCGGGCTTACTTACTCTTGAGGTCAACCTGCAGTTGAATGTCGTACACGCTCTCCTTTGTCTTCTGCTTCAAATAGGGCAAGACCTCGACGTCACTCTCAATACCGGCTACCTTGAACGGCTCGAGGGCCTCAATCAGCACGACCCACGGACTGATGCTTGTGCCGAAATTCTTCGCGTTGAACGGGCCGAGGGGGATGTACTCCCATGCCTGTACGTCTCGTGCGGACCAGTCGTTCATCATAACGAGACCGAACAGATTTTCTTCGGCCGCATCGATCGAGACTGGCTTGCCCTGCTGGTTTGGTGTACACACAAATGCTCCCAGTTCCAACTCAAAATCAAGCTTTCTGCATTGAGAAAATATGGGTACTTTGTTTTGAGCCGCCGGATTTTCGAGAATCTGGCCATGAGGACGATGGATAGGAGTGCCTGAAACGACAATGGAAGAGGCGCGCCCATGGTAGGCCACGGGAAGGTGTTTGTAATTTGGGTTCAACGCGTCTGCCGGCCCCCGGAACATGACCCCGCAATGGTAGGCATGGTGGTATCCGGCGAAGAAGTCGGTGTAGTCGCCAATCTTGAAAGGCAAATGGGTTTGAACTTGGTCGAGGGGAAGCAATGCCTGCTTCTGCAATGCTGAATTCGTCTTTAGCACCTCTGGGTAGGGAGTGTCTTGAGCGAAGACGCTCTGGATGTACTTTCGGACAACAGAGTGGAGAGGCCGGCCGAGAGCTGCAAAGGCGTTAAGGGACGGCTGGGAGAAGACTGTCTGATGCGGCTGGATGGTCGATAGGGCAGAGAAGCCATTGTTGGCAGCAAAGGCCTCCAGGTCCAGCGCGTGGTCTCCAATAGCAACCGCAACACGAGGGGTTGTAGATGAGGCGGTTGAGATGACACCGAACGGAATATTTGCGAGGGAGAAGTGAGAGCCACGAGGAATGCTCAACCAAGACCGGAGGGGAGCCATGCTGTGGTGTACTGTACTCTATATCTATCTCGAGGTTGTCTTTTGTCTTTCGCTGGGAGCACTCCACGACGGCGGCTGAAGAGCTGAGGGAGTACGTCCACGCACGGCATGCTGATAGTAGACGACTTATTACATGTACGACAACCTGGCGATAAAGCAACAACAATACAGACGATGTTGAATGATTCGTCGACGGCTGGTGACGGCTGTGGAGGCTGGCGGAGAATGGATGGAGCCGAACGCGGAAGTGTTCCGTGGGGTGAAAGTCCAAGTTGATGGCACTTTGTAGATCTGCTCGGCCAGCTTGCGACGAAACAAACACCTCCTCGCTTCGTACAGCGGAATTGAAGGCCGCCTGTCGCCATTTGCCATGACCTGCCAGGACCTGCAAACGTATGACGACCCGCATACTCCGCTGCATCCGAGGAAGACGGCGCTGCGTCAAGCTCTACATAAACTCGTCGAGCGCGAGAAATCGCCTCCCAAGAGTTCCATTCCGTTGACCAAGCGTAACCTTGAAGAGTTCCACAACCCCGACTATACAGACATTCACGATGCCTTCGTCCGAGTTCGCCCACAGCGAAAGGTATCGATACATGAATGGCTTCAGCTCTTACCATGAGTATGTTGTCCGTCTTCAGCCTGCAATGCATCATGATGGCCCGGCCAACTGTGACTTAGGTCAGAAGCTATAGACGGCGCCCTTCCCGTTGGCGCAAACTCGCCGCAGAAGCCTCCCTACGGCCTGTATGCAGAAAAGCTGTCTGGCACGGCCTTTACAGCTCCGCGACACGAGAACCAGCAGACGTGGCTGTACCGTGTGCTCCCCTCGTGCGGGCACAGCAACTTTGAGCCTCGCGAGTCCTCGACGTACAACACAAACCCGGAGAACAAGCCCTTTGAGAAGATCCACCACATCCCCAACCAGCTGCGATGGGACCCCTTTGATCTTGACGAGACGGTGGACTGGGTGCACTCGCTGCACTTGGTCGCGGGCGCCGGCGACCCGACCATGAAGACGGGTCTAGGCATGTACATCTTCGCCGCCGGGAAGGACATGAACGAGCATGACGCCTTTTATTCGGCAGACGGGGACTTTCTCATCGTGCTTCAACACGGTGTGCTGGACATCCGCACCGAGCTGGGCCGCATACTAGTCCGCCCAAACGAGATCTGCGTGATTCCTCGCGGCATCAAATATCGCGTCACGCTGCCCCAAGGCCCAGTCCGAGGCTACATTCACGAACTGTATCAAGGCCACTTCCAGCTACCAGAGCTGGGCCCCATCGGCTCCAACTGTCTCGCCAACGCGCGCGACTTCCAGGCTCCGGTGGCAGACTTTGACGAGGACACGGCATCAGAGTGGAACATCCTCTGCAAGTTTGCCGGACACCTCTTCCAGGCTACGCAGACGCACACGCCTTTTGATGTTGTCGCATGGCACGGCCTCTACTACCCTTACAAATACGATTTGGGGCGTTTCAATGCCATGGGGAGTGTCTCGTTTGACCATCCAGATCCCTCCATCTACACGGTGTTGACTGCGCCGTCTAATCACCCCGGCACCGCGGTAGCAGACTTTGTCATCTTCCCCCCAAGGTGGCTGGTCGCTGAAGGCACATTCCGGCCACCGTGGTATCACCGCAACACAATGTCCGAGTTCATGGGCTTGATTCAAGGCCAGTACGATGCAAAGACGGGCGGCGGGTTCCAGCCCGCCGGTGCATCGCTTCACAACGTCATGGCTGGCCATGGCCCCGATGCCAGCACACATGAGAAGGCGTCGAATGCAGACCTGCAGCCCACCAAGGTCGGCGAGGGAAGCATGGCGTTTATGTTTGAGAGCTCCTTGATGGTTGGCGTGACAGACTGGGGGCTGAAGAAGTGCAACAAGGTGCAGAGAGACTACAACGCGGAGAGCTGGGAGCCTTTGAAAGCACACTTCAAGCGACCAGCCAGCTCCGCCCAAGCTTGAGTGAGAGGAGAATAGAGGGAAAGGATGGGCATGACGGACTTGGTAGACTTGGTAGCTAAGCAAGTACACGAGGATGGGTTCATGTGTCAACGTTTGTCGCACTCTGTAGATTTGATGGAAATGCACGTGGCCTTGAAAGTGAGAATGTCTGGATTTCTCTGTCGTGTATGTAGATGCTTCGAACTGCTTTTTGCCTTTCTACACTGCTCCCTTTCCACCTTTTTCCCCTTCCATGTAGAAACAGGCTGCAGGTCGGACACGGCAACATTCGCCCCCAACCATCACGTGCCCGTCGTGCCGTCCAACTCGTGCCAAGTCGCCGCAGCTAAATCCACAACGTCTCTTCAACCCGCGCTTCCTGTATCTCCATCAATCAGTTAGATTACATTCACCACCAGCCGCGCCATCACAAACCCACCTCAGCGCCTCTTGAACTGCTCCCGTAAGTACTGCAGCCTCCCCTTCTCCCTTTCGCCCTGTCGGCGCCTCTGCCCATCTGCCTTGTGCCTGCCCTGTTGCTCCTTTGCTATCCATGTGCGCCTTCCTGCGTCGTCGTGGACAGACACTCGATCGGGCAGGCACCATCCACGCACTCAAAAGCGCAGGCGCCATGTCTATGTCGCGGCAGGCACCACCGCCGTCGTTCACTCCTGCCTGTCCTCCCCCCGTTCCTTCCCCGCTGTAGCGCTGCTCGACGAACTTGGCAACAACGTCTGGTTCTGGTTCTGACTTGCCATTGCCCGCAGGTTCAAGAGCCGAGCCGACACTCTCACTCACCGCTTCTCACGCCTCTCCCTCCCACCGTTCTCTTCGCTCCTCGCGACCACCACCGCCGTCGCCATGGGTCTCACATTCTCAAAGTTGTTCGACAAGCTATGGGGAAAGAAGGAAATGCGTATTCTAATGGTGGGTTTGGACGCCGCCGGAAAGACTACCATCCTGTACAAGCTCAAGCTGGGTGAAATCGTCACTACCATCCCGACTATCGGTGCGTCTCCCTCTCTCGACTGTGATGACGCCGAGGACTTGCAGCTGACGGTGCCGGTGCAGGTTTCAACGTTGAGACGGTCGAGTACAAGAACATCCAGTTCACTGTGTGGGATGTCGGAGGCCAGGACAAGATCCGTCCTCTGTGGAGGCATTACTTCCAGAACACGCAAGGCATCATCTTCGTCGTCGACTCCAACGATCGCGATCGTGTGGTCGAGGCGCGCGAGGAGTTGCAGCGCATGTTGAACGAGGACGAGCTGCGAGATGCCCTCCTCCTGGTCTTTGCCAACAAGCAGGATCTGCCCGTAAGCATCCCGAGAGCAACAGGACCCCTGGGAACCCCCAACCGCAACTGACACCTGTAGAACGCCATGAACGCTGCTGAGATTACCGATAAGCTCGGCCTCCACTCGCTCCGACAACGCGCCTGGGTATGTCTTCACCCCCTCACAATACTCTTGGGCCATGTGTTAACAATCTCTGCAGTACATTCAGTCCACGTGCGCCACGAGCGGTGACGGTCTTTACGAGGGTCTCGAATGGTTGAGCAACTCGCTCCGCAAGGCTGGCCACAACTAAGTCGCCCGACTTGCCCACCGTCGATGCAGCGGCATGACAATGGTCTGCCCACGAGAAACCCAGACCACATGACCATGTCATTTAAAAACCACCCCCTCATCCCTCTCACGACCCGGAAAGCTCTATGAATATGTGTGCGTGCGTGCTTGTGTGTTTGTCCCTGGTGTTTTTTTTTCCAAATAGGAATTGGGTTGGTGGAAAGGGGAGGTAGAAGGAAATCGCAACACAAGTTTTTTTCTCTCTCTCTCTCTCTCTCTCTCCCTCGCCTATTTATGTCACTCTCACTCTTGACACCACTGGAGTTTTTTTTTGTGAGCTGTCTATCATGATTGCCTAGTCTAACTGTCACGGAATGTTCTTGGTTATGATGGTGGTTATGGTGGTGGTTATGGTGGTGGTTATGGTGGTGGTTATTGTGGTAGTAGTGATAGTGGTGGTGGTGGGGGTGATGATGGTTGGTTTCCCACTGGAAAACAGTCTGTCTGCTCTGGTTTTTTACAGCTTAATCACCCAATCCCAATCCCAATTTGAGCTTTTTTTTTCTGATTTGATTTTTCTGGTGGTATTTTTTTATTTATTTTTAGATTGTGAGTGTGTGATGTATTTTGTTTGTTTTCGTTGTGAGCGAGAGAGAGAGAGAGAGAGAGAGAGAGTGTGTGTGTGTGTGTGTGTGTGTTAAGAGGATAGGATGGGGTAATATACTTCGTAGGTAGCAGGGGCATAAGAAAATAGAATAATAGGTAGTTAGTTAATTATAGTAATAACTAATAGTAATAATAAATATAACTAACTACCTTTTACTCTTTACTTTTGCTATATTATTAGTAGAATAATACGTCTACATCTAGTATATATGTATATTTCAAAAAAAAAAAAAAGAAGAGAAAAGGTAAGAAGAGAATAGAAACACACATCACTAATCATGCCTATACATTTACTTACTCTTTTCAAAAAGAACAGCAACAACAACAACAACTACTACCACTACTACTCATCGTTATCATTGTCAATCAATCGAGCGCAACTTGCATTTCTTGGCCTCATGGCTACGAGTATCCATCCATATCCATGCAGCATCAAAACCATCTTTGTTTGTCATCGTCGTCGTCGTCGTCGTCATCATCATCGTCATCATCATCGTCATCCTCAGTGGTCATTTCAGATGACATGGACCCATCTACGTCCAGCCCCCACTTTACTCCAACTTTGACCTTGGCCCCAACGTTACGCTCCACCCCAAACTCAACCCCAGAATCTTGCCCGACGAGGAAAAAAGAACTCGAGAGTTCAAGCACCATACGGCGCTTGGGCATTATTTGCTTGCTACTGCTGCTGCTGTGGCTGCGCACCAGGCTGACCCTGACCCTGCCCCTGCCCCTGCATTGGCGACGGCAACAACCCCTTCGCCAACCACAAATCGATCAATGGCTGCATAGGCTCCATCTCCTTGTCACTGATCAAATTGAACAGCTTCCCCACGTTGATGAAATGAATAAAGCACGTGTTGAGCTCCTTGTACGCACCTGCATGCCAGAACGGGTCGAGCCAGTGGCCATGGTAGATGTGGGCGTAGCATCGCATCATCTGGCGGTAGATACTCTTGATGTCTGATTCAAACGTCTCGGGGAAGCCAGAGCTTTTGCCGAGCCAGTCGCGGCCCACAAGCTGAGAGAGGGGAGCGTTGAGGGTGGAGGGACCTAGGGGTTGGGGGCTCAAAGTTGGGGTAGCCATGGAGCCGGAGGGGTAGGCGGAAGCCGAAGTGGCAAAGGGGGCAGAGGTTGTGTCTGTGGGGAAGATGGTGGGGTCATTTATTTTTCCTACGATCCATTTCTGAACCAGGTTCACGTAGCTGATGGCGGGTATCTTCATGGGCTTCTTGTGGTTGTCGAGCCAGGTGTACGTGTGACTGTTGGCACGACAGTTAGTGGGAGCTTGCTGGGAGGCCATGCTTGGTTTACTTACCCGCTGGCTGACATGGTGGGGCACACGTCCGGGTTGCAGCATGACTTTCCTGTGCGCTCGTCGGGAACTTTGATCACATTGATCATCTGCTCCAGGAGGCGGTACTGCTCGACGACTGGCAGGATGGTCAACATGCAAGTTGACAATGGTCACGAGACAGAGATCAACATACCCTGATGAGCAAGCCACTCGCCCTCTTCAACCAGCTTGGGCTTTGCGGCGAGGGCCATGAAATTGCCCTTGACAATGAGCGACGAATACTCTTCGCGAAAGAAGAAGGGCGGCCTGCGCGAGCCCGAAGGCGCAGAGCCGTCCTGAGGCTGCTGAGGCTCAAAAGACATGGAAGAGCTCAACGCAGGCGACTGGGGCATGGGCGGCACGTTGGACGGCAGACCAGGCGAATACGGCGACGAAGAAGTCGGTGATGGGGTTCCGTTGCCGCCTTTTCCTGGGTTTGGGCCCTTGCTGTTGGAGCGGCCAGCCAGAGATTTCCTTGAACCGTCAATCAACGAGTACATGCGACGGGGGAGAGCAACAGGAGCGAGATGCGGCTCTGCGTGGCATATACACATTGGGGGGAATAGAAGTAGACGGCGGTTGACAAATGGCATGGCGAGAAGACACAGGTGAAACACGGGGAGGGGCGCACTGTACAAATCAATCGACTTACATGTTGCTGAAAAACGAAGCCATAGCGGACGAGTGTCGAGTGTGCGGGCGGTATCTATAGATCTCGACGTGGTGTGAGGGTGATGGCAGTGAATGAATGAATGAATGAATGATCGATTGACTGATTGTTGATACACGCTCAGATCCCCTTCCTGCCGCCCACTTTCTGCGCTAGTGTTGGTTGGGACTAGCGCGACAAGGGTAGCAGCAATTGGAGCCTTTGCCTTTGAGCTTGCACTGATGTTTGGTGTCTTTCGATCAAGATAATTACTGCTTCTTCATGTCAACATCTACATGTTCAGACATGTAATTACAGTATATGGTCAATACACCTGTGTTGTTTGACACGCTTCGACACTCCATCATACGCCGTATCTGTTCACCACGCGACGACCTCCCACTGCAGCTCTCACTCCCTCCACAATGGCCGACGACGCGACTGGCCTCTCCTCCGACGAGGAAACCTTCACGGCCGCCGCAGAAAACACAGAGCATGTAGAGGTGGACACGGGCGATGCGGGCGTAGTCGAAGACGACGATGAAGACGACCTCTTTGGCGACGGCGATGGCGATAATGGCGTAGATGGGAGAGCCGACAGCCCCGACAGAGCGCCAAAGTTGGATGACGATGCGCTGGATTCCAGCGGCGACGACGACGACGACGACAACGGGGCAGGCCGTGCCGCTGCGACGCCCGTCTATCCTGAGCAGCAAGTCGAGTACAACTTCATGGACGCTGACATTGCGCGACACGCCATCCCTGAGCCCAGCGACAACGAGCTGTACCTGCTCAAGGTGCCGCCCTTCCTCACCATCGAGCCGACCGCCTTCGACCATAAGACGTTCCAGCCGCCACAGACAGATCATCACTCCAAGCTCCCGCCCTCGGACCACTTTTCTGCCTTCAACACGGCCACCACCACGGTCCGCTGGCGCCGCTCCCCATCGGACCGCTCAAAACTTCAGTCTAACGCGCGCATACTGCGCTGGTCTGACGGCTCCCTCACTCTCCAGCTCGCCAATGACCCCCTGAACCAGTACGAGATCAACCCGACCATGCTCGCGCCTCCCCAGGTCAACCCCCGCGTCCCCATCCCCATACGCGCGATGCGAAAAGACCGCGACGCCAAAGAGAGTTATACGTACCTCAGCGCAATCTACGAAGACGCCGCCGTGGTCCGCGTGACCAACAAGCTCACCACGGCCCTCTCCGTCGTGCCTGCCATGAACACGAAAGACGCCGCGCTCGAAAAACTCCAAAATGATCTCGCAAAAGCCGCCACCCGCGGCCGCGACAGCGCCGACCAGGCCATCTCCTTTATCGATGTAAACGAAGACCCGGAGCGCCGGCGACAACAAGAGGAAGAACTGCACAAGAAGAGGCTAAAAGCGCAGCGCACCGAGGAAAGGAACCTGCAGCGTGAAATGGAGCGCAGCGCCCGCACTTCGCACCGGGGCGGCTACCGTCCCAACGCGGGCGGGCTCGACCTCGGCGGGCTCGAAGGCCATGACGGTGGGCGGCGCGGCGGGGCAAAGAAGCACCGCAAGCCTGCCCGGCACGGCGATTCGAGCGACGACGAGGAACCGTATCGGGGGCGTGGCAACAAGGAGGATGAGTACGACGAGGATGACGATTTCATTGCTGCCAGTGACGAGGAGGAGGTTGTCGAGGATGACGACGACGATGATGATGGGATTACGGAGCTGTCGAGGCCAGCACAAAAGGGGAGTCCGAAGAGGGGACGGGGACGTGGTGGGCGGGGTGATGATGATGATGACGATGATGAAGATGAGGATGGGGATGAGGATGTGCAGGTTAGGAGTAAGAAGAGGAGGGTTATTGAGGATGACGAAGATGACGAGGAGTAGGTCGCTTGTCATGTTCTTTTTCACCGTCTTCTTTTCCTCTTCTTCATCTTCTTCCTCTTCCTCCACTTCTTCCACTTCTTCCACTTTTTCCCCTCTTCTTTATCACCTTCTTCGCACAAGTGTATGAATGAACAATCAATTAATAGACAGAGACAAGACAGGCCAATTGACCAAAAAAGTCAAAAGTCAAAAAGTTCGAGAGTGAAGCAAATGGATCTTGTTGAAAAAAGGTGCAATTATAAGAGAAAAACAAATTACACACAACAGCTACTTTGTACAATATATACAAGTGAAGTTGAAACCGCCAACCACAACATGACCCCCTCTCTCTTCATCCAGCATATCAAACACGACCGATCATATATGAGCACAAAACAAGGATATCTTGCCCAAATCCTACAACCAGTAAAATCACCATTATTCATCTCATCAATTCCCAATTACATCCATCTCCATGTCGTCAACAAGAAAATTAAAATAAAAAGAATAAAAAAAGCGTAGACTCCAAGCGAGCAATCTACAGCAACAACAATGCAGCAGCGGCTACGGCAAAGGCACCAGTACCGACAGCTACCCTATGGGCGGCGCTCCCGGGTTGCTGTGTGGGTGCAGAGGTTGGTACAGGGCCACCAGTGTTGATGTGAGACGATATGGGGAGGGTGCTGTTGAGGCCGCCGGTGGGGAGGGGTCCCGAAGAAGGTGCGGCGGTGGTACCAGGAGTGGTACCGGTGCTGTTACCCTTGACCTTGAAGTTTGCGCACGAAATGCGTGTCTTGTTTGATGTGTGGACGACGACTGAGAGGTTGCCAAAGTAGGAGGGGTCATTTGTCATGGTCGCGAGGTAGAGATCCGAGTATCTTTTTTTTTTTCATGTCAGTTGAGATTTCTTGGTTTGGTTGATGAATGGAGAGAGAGAGAATGTGCTTACTTTTGGTTCCACGTCTCCGAGGTGATGTTACCGTGCTTGCCGCTCAAGTCACCGGTTTGGCATGTTTCTGGCTTGGTGGAGTCGCAGAGGGGAACTTCGCCGCGCTTATACGGGTCGAGGTGGGCGCCGGTGGCGGTACAATTTCCATCGGCTGGTACGGGCTTCTCGTGGATGTGGTACACTGGTTCCAGTAGTCAGTGGCAATTCAGTGTAGCACATGGCAAATGCGCAGGATAAAATGATGATGATAAGGACGACGTACTGAATGGGCCACCCTCGTTGGGAAATCCGGTGAACGAGAGGCCGACCTCGACACCCTTGCCGTCGGAAGTAGAGGAAATCTGGAGGCTTCCGCGAACGGTGGTGGTGTTCTTGTCGGGCAGTTCAGCGACAAAGACAGCGCCACCAGGATTGCCGCTGATGATTGGGGCAGGAGTAGACTGAGCCTTGACAGCTGTGGCGGCGGCAAAGACGGAGAGGATGGTGAATGAACGCATTGTGGTGGAGAGAGGGAGGGAGAGAGGGAGACTGTTTGTGTGTTTGTGTGTGTGTGTGTGTGTGTGTGTGTGTGTGTGTGTGGGTGACTAGAGGAGCAGTGTTAGGAAGAGTTTTTGCAAGGGAAAGAGTTGACTGGAGTCGATTGACATGTGGAAGGAAAGAAGGAAAGACGGAGGAAGGAAATGATGACTAATGAATGGGGACACTCACGTTGACAGATGGAGAAAGAAGAGAAGGAGCAAAGGAAGGAACCAGGCGGTCGAAGCGTCGCACGCAAAGGGAAAGAGCGAGTGATGGATTCCTTGGTTGTGTAAGTAAAAGGACTGGTTATGAGTATTTATACATGTATACACGTGTATTTATATAAAGTATGTATACGTGTATGTATTTGTGTCTGTGTACGTGTACATGTGTTTGTGTTTGTGCGCGGGTGGATTGAAAGCTGAAAGCGGGCGTCGCCATGTGTGTGTGTGTGTACATACAGTGAATTGTAGCAGAGCTTGGATCGTACAACTACCAACTACCAACCGACGAGAGACGTTTTCATGTGAATGCTGGAATGACGAGCGGCAGAGTGTGTGATGAATGGGGCAAAGTAGAATGCACGGCGGGTAAAGAAAGTCGGTTATATATATATATATATACAGATGGACGGCACTTGATCACACTAAGTTAAGTAACTATCTACATTACAAGGGGTTGGGAAGAGTGAACAATCAATCGATTAGTCAGACAATCATCTCTGTCTGTCTGTCTGTCTCCGTCTCTTCCTCTCTTTGTCTCTCTCTCTTCCTCTCTCTCTCTTCCTCCCTCTCTCTTCCTCCCTCTCTCTTCCTCCCTCTCTCTTCTTCTCCTCTCTCTTCTTCTCCTCTCTCTCCCTCTCTCTCCCTCTCTCTCTCTCTTCTTGTCTCCCACCCTGCGCCGCATTCAACATTTCCATCTCAGCCCCCATATAATCCTAGTATCCCCCATATTATCCCCCCGTGCCCCCTGATTGGCCATTGTACGCCACCAAGACTACCAAGAGCCAGCCTCTCTCTCGTCTCTGTCGCGGTTTGTCGCTCTGTGTGTGAACATGTATGCATGCATCCGTCTGTTTATACCCAAACATGCACAATCAAGCTTTTGCCCAGCCGTGCAGCATGTTTTGAAACATTGTTTCCAGCCCCACAGCGCCAAACTCTGCCGCTTTTTCGCCTTTTGATCAATCATGGGGGTTGTTTGTTTGCCGTCTGTCACTCACTCACTCACTCAGCCTCGTCTGTCTCCGCCTATTTCTCCCACAGCCCGAGCGAGAGAGGTTGGCGGCACCTACAACATGTACATATATGCATATATTGTGCTATAACACCCCGTTCATATAACCTTTTTTTTCTTTTTCGTCCTCTTCCTCTTCCTTCAAAACCCTGCAGATCTACATACTCTGCATCCACCCCAGCCTTTCGTTTCACATGGCGTATTGCGAGCGGCACGCCGGCGGCTACACACCACCCACCCACTCTCTATGCTGGTCCCGCACGCCATCAATCCCGCTGCCAATATATATCAAACTACCTGCATATTAAACTACCTGCAGTTGGATTATAAATATACTTTGATGCTTGGAATGTGAGTATTCTATGTGGAATGTGAATATTCTGTATGGAATGTCAATATACTAATATATACGGAATGTGTGCTGACGTCACCCTCCACACCCCTCAGAGAGCCCCTGATATCCGACATTGGCGACAGGTGAATCGAGGGTCGCATCGATACGCTCATGGTCATGTATTGATCCTGGAGAAGAGTCGCGCAAATTGTTTTCATTACGAGATGATGCGCTGCTATGGACCTTTTAACTTGTTGCTTGTGAGCTGAAGAATGCTAGTGAGTCATAGCAAGGAGCTACGCTCGACCTCGTATTCACCACTCAGCACCACCACCACACTTTCTGAACCTGGCATTCGTCAGTAGTAGCATCTGCTTCTTTGCGGGGGAGAGGGGGGGGCACTTATCCTAAAAAAAAAGAAGGAGCCGCCTTGTTTCTCAAGGCGGCGGACAACCAAACAACCACCCACCCCTGACCCCCTCTTAGACGCCAGCGACCAGCAACATCCTCAACTCAGGTCAACGTAGATAGATAACACAACCCCAGGATAAGCTCAGAATGATGGCAAGAGTGACAGTTCCATGATCAGCAAACAAGTCTCACCCTAGAAAACAAGGCGAAATCGTCCAAGCAGCGACACAGCATCCACAGCCAACAATGACAGACAGGCCGAGACCTTGATCCTCACTCTTGAGAGGTCCCGTCACTGAAGCCTTTGGAGTGTGCAATACGCCACCCTTTCCAATTCCGCTCCATGCCAGTCGTGACTGTTGTGTTTGACCAGCTGTTTTCTTTCTCTTCTTCTTCTTCTTCTTCTTCTTCTTCAACTCAAGCGCACCATCCTTTACGACTAGCTTTCCATAGAAAAGTGATCGACGAAGCCAAAATATCAGTGTTGCAACGTCGCAGGCGCTTCAGAACAAGCCACTCGTCACATCTCCTTCATCCCACCTTTTTCTCCGCCCACACCAAAAGACCTTCATTTTCGTGGACCAAGACGCGTCATCCAATATTTTCCTGGTCGGAACAGCACAACCTCCGCGCAATTCCCTCTTTAGACACCATCAATCTAGGCCTATAGCCGCAGAAGCTTTTCTCGGTGTGTGTGATGTAGCATGACTCTCAGAGACAAGTTTTTGATTCCGCTCCGGTTCCTGTTAAGGGGTTGGAGGGCATGTGATGCGGACAAAAGACATCCTCAAAAACCGCAAAATATTGTTCGCAACGGGCCAAAGAAACCGTTCGGACAAGTGAATGGGTAAACGCTCGCCAATACAGCTATACGTTAAACGTATAGGTTGGCAATTAACACGACTGGCCGGATATTACTCAATGTAACTAGTGACGATTACCGAAATCGTGACACAGGCTTCTTGGTGACGCTGGTGATTGTGCGCGAGGTTGGAGACGTGGTTTAGGACTTTCGTCCTTGTGTGGGCCTAGGATCACAATGTGATTAGATGTACGGGAATCTTCTTCGTCGTTGCTACAAGTCCACTTTCAAATCTCCACCGTAGGGTGCAAGCGCCACGTACTGAGTCCGACATCACGTGGATCCTCTGGACAGACCTGATCGAATTCTTCTAGGCTTCAGATCCGGAGCGTGACAGCCAGTCATGGTGAAGACAATATCGACCTGAGACGCGTTGACCTCGCTGGGCATACAAGACACCTTTCCGACGAGTGGATCGCTGCGACAGCCGAAGCTAAACAGGCGGTGACATGTCTGTGTGTAAAACTGAACTGTGCTCTTCTTCTGCCCATCCGACCGATCCAAGGAATCCAGAGGGGCGTGGTTGGAGTTGGTACTCAGTGTTGCAGCTCCCCCAAGCGGCTTCGGCTCCAAAAAAATGGCCAGTGTTTCGACGGTATGCAAAATCCCAAAGACGATCCTCGACCGAGGTGTCCGACATCTCCCTCCAAGTCTCTCCTCAGCAAAAAAAAACATTCATCAAGTCACGGAAGCTATCCATAATGGCCAGAGTCTGTTGCACGGATGAGGGACTGACGTGGTTCTCTCTGAGAACTTTAACACCCTCACGGGCACATGGAACCTCAATTTAAAGCTTGCGCTTCCCGTACCTCGAGCAACCCTTTCAACGAATTCTTGCATGACGTTGGACCTAGGCCACAACGACAGCTGCCCAACGTCTAGTCGGAAAGTCGGCGACATGACCGTGATACTGTTCGTGTACGTGCAAGACGCGACGAATACCAGAAGAAGATTAGGGTTAAGATCCGAGCCTGCCCTCCTCACGCACAACTCCAATGTTGCCATTGAAGCGCAAATAAAAGCATACAAAACAACCCATTGAGACCATGCTGAGAGGCTCGAGTGTGTGCTGGGGAACGCATGTACGTGAGGCGCCGTGAGGCATTCCGCAAGGGAAGACAGGCATCGGGAACTGTGGGGAAAGTGACATGCGTTTGGTACTTGCAGAGCAAGCGAGAGAAGAATTGGTACTGAAGTGGAATCGCGCGGCGGCCCCGTTGTTTTCGACGTGGTCAGATCATATGGAAGGGTTGTCGGAGTCCAGAATCAAATCTAGGCGTAGTCGATAGAGAGGCGGTAGGGTTACGAGAGACGAACGCTTCGTGATGTGAGAATGTCGGGTTGATTGTTGCGAGGAAGAAAGAGGAATCTCTCTCCCTTGAGTGAACCTTTGACGCGTCGCCAGAACACGCTAACCCAGATAAGCTTAGCGTTTCACATCACGTCGAGAGTAGATATCAAAGCTTGGCGCGTGTGGTGACCTTTTCACTACACCAAATTCACCTCACTTTTGTATTTCCCTCCTCTTGCTGGGGCTTGCGAATCGTAAGCTATGGGTGCTGTTGAGGATGCAGTGGATGCCGCTGCCCAGTTCATAGGTCCGTTCATCGGCAAAGGATCGAGAAAAGGCGGCATTGAAGAAGACGATGTTGAACTCGTAGAAACGGCGCTGTCGCATCTCCGGGCAATCAACACTGCTGAACAAGCTGCTGACCCGAATGCTCCGTATGACGGATCGATCGTCGGTGTGGTCTACGGCTTACTCGACCTCATTACTTCCGTTGGCATCCTCCCCTACTTGTCTCCGGGCGTTGTTTTCACACAACGCCCACAATCGGTCTTGGTTACGGGAATCTCAACACGTCCTGTCCGCGATGAAACTTCCCTTCCCAATGTCATCAAAGTCTTACTTCCCATACTTGAACAGAACGGTAGAGGGGTTCAGCCACTCCTTAGCCAACGAGCTTTACCAGACGTTATATCCGCGCTCGCAGAGCTCTCGTTCTCTCCACGTACTAGCGAGGAAATGCATAGAACCTATGAACCTGCTTATGATCGAATCCTTTCAAACACTCCTTTATCGAGGGTACTGCCCGTCCTGACGTCGCTTATACAGCATGATGTACCCTCTTGGTGGAAAGCAAGACTTTCCAAGGAGTTGGCATTGGTCCCTCTTCGTCCCCATGGTGTTCGACACACGATCGAATTCCTTTCATTATCGTATTTGTCAAAGAATTCACAAGTGCCCCAAGACGCTTCAGGGCCGCAATCACAGATTCCTCTGCCGCTTGAAGCCATCACGCAAGCATCGCGACTACTCTCCTCTATCCCAAGCGGGATGAGCCAAGACGAATGGTTCACAAAGCTTGCCCCACAGCTATTAGTCTTGCTGGATGGGACAGAGGGAAAGGAGTTGAGCCGAGCAGCTGGCCAAATCATCGCTGGCGGGATTCTGAACAAGAAGAGTACGGGTGCGCCCAAGGCAGTTGGGTGGGAGCTTTTTGCTCGACCACTACAAAAGGCAATCCGTCCAGATGTGTCTGATCATCTCCGATCAGAAGAAAGACTCGTAGCCGAAGTGCTTGTAAACGAGCAGAACCTGCGCGTCTCGCTACGACGACTTGCAACCATTGCCTCCTCGTACTCCCACGCCGGCCTTTTAAAACGACTCGTAGGGCCCGTCTTTCTTTCTTTGTGGGGTATGATGAGCTACGCATCTTCACGACCATCGTTGAACAAGGAATGGTCCGACCTCTGTCATGCTATCCTGCTGCGGTACTTGACACTTGCCTGCGAACCGCAACGCATTGATTCTATAGCGAGCAACTTGTTTTGGGATGGTGAGACCACTTGGACGTTCGGACCCGGCTCGCAAGGCGGGATCGAAATCCGGAGACGATCGCATGATGAATCTGACCTTGCCGCCATGGATAGCATCATCGCACGTATGGGGAGTCTAGAAGATCGGATAAACTTGCTCGTGTCTCTTCTCACAGAAGCCGATATTAACCATCAAGTAGCCGGTACCATTTTTCTGCAAACTACCAAAAAATGGCTTTCTCCAGGCCAAGGAAGCAAACCATCTTTGACCGACGATGCAGATATAAACCCGCTCTTAGCTCTGACCAATGCAAAGTTATCTGAAGCTCTAGCGAAAAAGTTCAAAGAAAAATTCGTTCGCAGTCCGCAACACGTCATTGAGCTCATGGGCCAACTGTTGGAGGGTTTCGTCAACGAACAACAGGCCAAATCGAAGAAGCTGGCAAGCGCCAACAAACCCAGTCGCACCACCTTGGGGAACCTGTTGCAACAATCATCAAGCGCCGATATCTCTGGAGCTGAACCCGAGTCTGAAGATTTGGCTACCTTTGCTCTCAGCATTCTCAGTACGCTGGTCTCTTCGCCAGACTTCAAACCAACGCTCGAACTGACCTCCCTATTGAATTCAATCCTACCCTCTCTACAATACCTTACCCAGTCACATTCATCTGCACCGATTGCTCCACAGCTCGTCAACGCCGCTAAAAACATTATACAAATGATACAACCTACTTCGATTCCCACCCCAACATCGCCTGCAGATGCTATATCTCAACATAGAGAGACTCTAAAGGCCGCCCTCAAAGACCTCACATCGCCCGAGCCACCTAATCGAGCCTGGTCGCTCTCCACCCTCCGCAAACTCATCAACGACCCGGATTCCTTCCTAGTCATCGACGTACCATCTCTCACACACGCCCTTCTCTCCGCGTCAATCGCCGATCCTGAAACTTACGTCCACACAGCCGCCATCCCCGTCCTCAACGACCTCACCACCCGTGCTCCAAATCCCACGGTGCGAATCATCATAGACGCCTTCATCGACATCGACGAGCGCTCCCTGCGCCTGAAGCAAGAGAAAGAAATCGAAGAAGCCTTGGATTTCCGTCTTCGCCTCGGCGAAATTCTTAACAATCTCGTCATCGACGATGCCTTCTGGTCCTCGCCGTCCACCGCATCGATGAGGTATCTAAGCCTGAAAAACATCACCGAGGCTACGCTCTCCATTGCCTCGCGCCGTGGCTCTCGCAAACAAAATCTCGCTGCACGTGATAGGCGCACCGCCGCGGAACTCAAGGTTCAGGAAGAAGGTGAGGAAGCTTGGGGTGGTCCTATACCTAATCTCCTCGATCCTGATGCAGAAAATCCCGTTGAACAAGCCGAGAGGGACGCCCTGCTCAAGATTGTGCAGGGTTGGGAAGATACGGGTATCGAAGAGGATGTTCGCATTCGTGCTTCGGCGTTGAGTGTGCTGGGTAGCGTCTTTGAGAAGCGGCTGGAGATGCTGAAGCAGGTTGAAGTTGATGCTGGTTTGCAGATGGTGTTGCTTGTGCTTAGTGTGGAGACGGGCGAGGTCAAGGGGCTATTGAGGCGGGCAGCTGTGTTGGTGGTTATGGGGCTGTTGAAAGGTATGGATGCTCTTCTTGATGAGGGGAAGGAGAGCGCTGCGGGATTGGGCATTAAGCAAACCGATGAGGTGGAGAGGGTCATGCGGTGGGTGGGAAGCGAGGATGTGGATGGATTGGTGAGGGATCATGCGGGCATCGTGGTGGAAGGGATGGAGACTTTGAAACTGAAGAAGTTGTATAGCATCAGAGATGAGAGCCTGAGATTGGGACCGAATCTTGGGTTGGAGGGAGAGTTACGGGGGTTGGATGTCAGACCATTGGGGAGCAGTGTCGAGGTAAGTAAGAGCGGGATGATTGTGGAGGAAATTGAGTAGTATTTCGCCTTCCTTGGAGGGGTTCATTAGCCAGCATATTCCAAGCTTTTCCGCCCTTTGACGCGCCAACCAAGTATTCTCGTGGTATCTAAACAGAGTGCGACGACGTACTGGGACGAAAAAGATTCAGTCCCTAAGCCCGTTTCGTAGTGGAAGTTCCGCCGCCTGCTATCGCTGGATGTTATTCCCCTGCCCTCAATGACGGCCCCGCGTAAATCGACTGATTGTTCACTCATCGCCCTGTCATTGCGCGACTAGTTCCCTCAGCCCGACATTTCTGTATCTTTCTTCGGCTTCGGTTCCACTTGATCCGCATCGCCGATCCAGAGGACATTGTTACACCTGCCAGAGTCATTAGCCCGTTTCGTTCCCCCTTATCATCACCCGCCCAATTGCCGCATCCCCTTCTTCATCGCATGTCCATCTACGCGCCTAGACCTCTTGTACGCACCTTATCAGCACCTGACCCAACTGTCCCGAGCTCTCCCCCCCGACAAACTCCTCCGTATTGTTGAGCTGGATGTTCATGTACAAATCCACCGACACCAGTCTGCCCTTGTACTCTGTCTCACCCCACTTTAAGCGCACAATGATATCCTTGTCGACACTACACCACGAGTTAGCACATCGTTCGGCAGCGTCGAGAACGGCCGATGGGAGACGAACAGGCTCTGGAGGAGAGGACGCGGGTTGAAGGGTGCGACCGCCTATATTGAGGGTTAACCGTGAGCTATACAGAGCAGGCAAAGGTTCCTTACAGCCATGATTGCGACCGTACGAAGAACTTTAGATGTACGATTCTATATATGAATGTATGTATTTGAGCGTATGAGTGATCTTTCGGGGGGGGTTGAATGGATTGGTGTTGGGCCCGCCGCCTGTCGAGCCATGGAGACACCCTAAGCTTCGTCCTGCGAAAAGATGGCGGCGAAACGTATTCCCGAGCTCCGCATCTACCCACCAATCATAGCCAAGGATCCCCCGCCCCCCGCCATCTGGGAGGCTTCACGCTTCAAGACACGCTGATTGATGTGATAATGATCAATTCCGTCTTTGCCTCGACTGTTTGGAAATACAGAAGAGACTGCTACATCCATCACAATGGTTCTTGCTCTTGCGCTGAGTGCTGAGCTGAATGGGTAACTATGTTTTTTTCTTCATCTAACTACTGTTGCTGTGAGAGAGAGAAAAGGAAGAGCTGAGAGTGAATTCAGCGTCACCGACTTGCGTCCCCTCGACACGGAAGATTCTCCATTTCATTACACGTTCAAAGTCCAATGTACATCGTGCCGGGAAACGCATCCCAATCTCGTCACTACGACTCGTTTTGTACGTTCTTTCGCTTCTCTTTTGAATAACATCACCAACAATTCATATCCCCCTCTCTGACACCAAGCTTGCAGGAAATGAACGAAATGAGCGGAAGTAGGGGCGAAGCCAATTTCGTCTGGAAGTGCAAGAATTGTAAGGTCTTTCTCCCTCCCCTTTCTTTGGATCCTGTGGACTCTCCGTTCTCCCTTCGGCTGGACTGACGGGGGCCTTGTAGAGGGAACACTCGGCGAATATCAAGGGCGCGCCTGCGTCGTATGAACAGAGCGACCCACCCAAGACGGTCAACATACTGGAATTTGATTGTCGGGGATTAGAGTTTACGGAATTCAAGGCTGAGGTATGTGGTCGTTCTGTCCTACTATCGGTGGTGGTGGTGTTGATGTTTGTGTTGTTGAGACGGTGATAATGCTGATAGCTGGGGTTTGTAGGGCGAGTTTCTAGCTACGGGCGCTGAGTCGGGTACGAAGTTCACCAGTGTTGAGCTGTCTGAGGGGGAGTGGTTCGATTATGATGAGAAGGCGGGGGAGGAGGTTAGCATCACGAATGTCAAGTGGAGTATCCGGAGGGCATGAAGGGTCGAGGATGAATCGAGGCGAGTGTGGGGATATGCTGGCCTGCCTATGAGGGACAAGAGTGCGTATCATGACACACGGCTTGCTTCTCAGGCCTGTGAAATTCGCATAAAGACTGACAAATTCACTCCAAAGTCACGTTGAGTTGAAGTACGATGTTCCAATGTATACACACCAAGCACTCGAAATCATACTGTTACACGCAAACCTCGACCTAGAATTGCTTCCCCTTCCCCTTCTTCCTCCGATGCATCAACCATCTCCGACTAACATCATACACCACCCTGCTCCACGTTCTTGTGACAATCTTTCCTTCAAACGTCCCACTGACAACGCTAAAAATAAACGTAGCCACTAAGCTCACTGCCATCACCACCGCAAACGCCCACCAGTAACTCTTGACGGAGAACTCTAACCCAGCAAACTGGATCGAAAAGTACCCCGTCATAAGCGTGACCGGCATGAACATAATCGTCACCTTCGCAAGCAGCAGCGTGACGCGCGTGAGCCGCTCCACCGAAAAAGACTCCTTGATCGCAATCAGGTTGAAATTCATCATCACGAGCGAATCTTTCTGATCAATGCACTCCTGTATCTCCGACAATGCGTACAGCATTATCCGGTCCTTTAGCCGTTCGAAGCGTGCGCGCGCCGCTGAGCTGAGGGACACGCCTAGTAGGCTATCGGCTTCGGGTATCTGCTGCGCAGGCGATGGATACGCCCGGTACGACGAAGCAAGGGAATCGACGCCAGAAACAATGTGCGAGTTCTTGAGGGACGCCAGCGTGGCTTCTTGTTTCTTGAGTACGCGCTCGATGATCTTTTCGTAGGACTGGTAGACGCGTTTCAGCACGGCGAGTTGGCAGCCGATGTGGTGTAGTTGGTCGATGTGCTCGAGGTTCGCGCGGACCAACATTTCTCGGCGGAGCCGGTCGAGCTCGGCAGCGTAGCCCTGCTCACGTCGCGTCACGAGGTTGTAGGTCGTGAACCAGTCTTCGAAGAGGTAGTAGAAGAGGAGGCCTGGAGCATCGGTGGGGCGGTGCGCGGTTTCTTCGGTGGTGTTGCCAATGCGGTGCCGGATCGGAAGCATCATTATCGAGCTTTGTCGTAGCGGGGTTGGCGCTTTGGTTAGTTGGCGGAAGACGCTGACGAGGTTTCTGCGCGTCGTGTAGAGCGTCCTGAGTTCGTCGGGGCGGAGGCTGCCGTCGCTGAAGGGAAAAGGATCCTCAGAGATAGAGATTACCGTCTTGTCTTCTGTCAGGAGGAGCCAGTTCCACACTCTTTTTCCATGAGGAACGTCCTGGAAACGATCCGTTTCATCGTTGTGATAGGTGGGGATGGTGGTTCGGACGTTGTGTAGGGAATTGTATCCAAGGCACACAACTGGTGAAATATCAGCGTGGGGTGGGGGGAGAATTTGTGTTTTTGGAACAACTTACATCGCCTCCCCCAATCCACAGTACTCCAATGCCAGACCTCGTCTACAATGTGATAATGGCTAAGGTCGCGAACCATCTCAAGCTGCGTTGAATGCATCAACTCCGTCATTCCAATACTCTCCTCCGAATCCGCACTCTCACTCTTTGACTTTTCGCTCTTCTTGGACAGCCGCGATCGCTGCGACCTTTTCGATCCGAGTGTAGCTGTGCTTTCCTTCATCCGCACCCGGTGCTCTTTTGGCGGGATGGGATCGGAGCACATCAGGCCTAGTAGCCGTGGCGAGAAATCGTAGTGTTTGGCTAGCGCATGAAGCGTGTCCTTTTGGTTGTATGGAAGCCATAGGTTTATCCATCGCGTATGGAGATTTGCTGGCCGAGGTGCTCCAAGTAGTTTTGACAGGGAATGAGCACCCAAGTCGAAGGCGCAGAAAGCCTCATCGTCACCAAAATCGAGGCAGAAGTTGCTGCTTCGTGGGTTCCGCGTCTGCCTGTCGAACATATCGAAGTTTTTGTCATCATCGAAGTTCCTGAATGTGTATGCGATGTCTTCGTCGTTGAGATCCTGATAGTACGATGGGAGCTCCTCGGCTGGCGATGCTGGTTGAAATGGAGCTTCCATCGTGAATTTGGTGCTGGAGACCTGAGTGGAAGCATGTAGGAGAAGCCATATCGTTTTACGGATTCTAGAGTCATAGGTTACGGATTCTAGAGTCATAGGTCCCGGTGACATGCGCTCGTGCTGAGTCCAGGCGGCTCTACCACTCTACGAAGCCTCAGGTGGTTGGTCACGAGGAGGTTTGGTAGGCAGCATGTCTCGGATGGAAGTGCAGTGGCTGCTGAATACACGCGGACAGCGGTGCAACATGATGACGACGAAGACTACACTGCAAGGCGACCTTGAGGCGTAATCGCGTTAAGTGAAGTCGACGCCGCCTAAGTGAAGATGTCGGTAGTAGTCTGGCCTTGTCGGAACGCTAACCACTTTTGGATGACTCATCATTGCGATGCTTCATTGCTCACGTGCATTCGTGCTGTGATGAACTCTGAATGCTTCACCTGCGTGTATGTGTAAACTTCTGTTTTGAAATAGCTTGAAAGCGGGACTATTAGTTTGGTTTCTTTGATGGCGACAGTTCAAGTTTCATGGCTATGTCTGCTCAATTGTCATGACTAACTAACCTACATATGGAGCAATTCGCTCGGCGAGACCACCCGCAATCCTCGTTCTCCCCTCATAGAGGACAAACTCAAAAGAGCTTTACCAGACATGAACCGACTGGGATATGCTATGCCCGCGGGCTGAAGGAGTTCCCGCTGTTCCAACTATCTTACCACCTTACCAGGAGATTTGGCCGGCACGTGGCTGGTTGGTTGCGACAACAACAGTTGAGGAGGCTTCACGCTACAGCGATTTCCAGGGGTTTGCGCTTAGACGGTTGTTGTACGGTTGTGCTTCGAAAGTCTTGTGCATGACGGGGGAGATGTAGTCCTCCATGTTTCATTAGAAGAGTTCTTCATGCTCGTGCTGTCGCGCCGTCTACATATTATATCTATCTGACTTGTAAGTGGCACCGAGCCGAGCCGTTGGTAAATCGACAGGGTCTTCGAGGTGAACGAGTCAAAGCTCACTACAAGATCGGAGCAGGACTATCGTAAGCTTCTGCCAACGTGGGTGCGTACATAGGTAGCGAGATGTGCTACGGTAGGTAGCCCGAACGCTCACGTGATGGCATGGAATCCTGTTGTAATGAGCTCTCTTTCTTTCAAACGTCTTGATTTCACAGAGCTGCAATGATTCTCTTGGCTATATCTTCTCAGATATGTTTTGTACTCATATGAAGTTTAGGTTTAGCTAGGGCGCATCCCCGCCCGATTTTGTACAATACTGTACATGCATGTATATGTATCTACATATCCGTACTATGTATTGTACTTGTACGTGTATCCACGCATTTCCTTTGCACTTGGCCCACACTCCGCAAAGATCTCTCGCTCTGGACTTGGTCCCGGACAGAGCACAGACTTGTATCTTGAGATGCGTGGATGCGTTCTACGAGACAACCGTGTCGTGATGCTTTCCAAAATCGGCCGTTTCATGGCACAGGGACTTGTTCGATACCGATGCTGCGCCAGGGGAAGTCCTGGCAGTGTGTTCTCGGTAGTTGGGGCCAACAACACTCAAATGTCACATCTGAGGCTTCGATCAACTGAATAAAGTTTGGCTACAGACCTCAGGGTTGTGTCATGTCTTGCCAACGTGCCAACTTTCCCGCGACATGATCTTTCATAACCCTATCTGTGTGGCTGTTCGGGCAAAGTACCGCATGTGACATAAATCGTACCAACATGCTTCGGACCGCAAGTTGCAATATCAGGAATGTACCTATGTTAACTGTACCACACGTGCAGGTACTCGTACATACAGTGACGCTACATAGCTCCCGAGTTCTTCACAGGGGGTGGTGACCCTCGTCGGCGCAT
Source organism: Helminthosporium solani (assembly GCA_022560085.1). Lineage (NCBI taxonomy): Eukaryota > Fungi > Ascomycota > Dothideomycetes > Pleosporales > Massarinaceae > Helminthosporium > Helminthosporium solani. The sequence goes on from JAFISD010000060.1 coordinate 99,202, forward strand.
TAAACTGGGTCCCCTATCCAGGCTCTAACAGAGAGCATGTCTTCGCATCATGATCCCGTTGCCTCATCTTCGTCCGTGCATGCTGGGTCGCTCGGGTCGCTCCTCTGAACCGTATTGCGCAATGGCAGCGGTAAGGCTCCCAAACTGGAACGATCTTCTTTATCTCTGGTCGTATCCTTCGAGGTGCTACGGAGTATACTTGACAACATTGAAAGTTTGCAACTCCCACGATTCATTTTCGCCCATTGTACTACACCGACACTTCAAAACAAACGCCCATCAACAGACTTGCTCGAGAGTTTCGCTGGACCGACTCCCCCCCCCTCCGTTGCCGGTATGTCCGTCGCAACGGCCGAACAGATGGCGTTGTGGCCAGCGCCAAATTTCAACAACCCACAGGGTTTAGGGTGGGCACTGATCGGCGTCACAGCAACTAGTATAGCTCTAGTTGTTATCTTCATCACCATACGAATCTTCAGTAAGGGGATGCTTCGACAAAATCTCGGGCTCGATGATTTACTTATGATTGCTGCAACGGTACGTTCACTAACAGGGATGGTACTATCAGATATCAAGACCTGGTTGTCCTTCACTCGGTTCAAACTAGCAGAGAGGCGTAAAAGTTATCTGTTAACGCACTGCACAGTACTCCGGAAAGAAAGATGCTGACACAATAGCAGTTAACCGCGATATCAGTAGGCGCCATCGCTATACATTCTACCAAGTACGGTCTCGGGTTGCATATCTGGGACCAAAAGTCAGAGTGGTCTGAAATCTACAACAAGGTAAGCCAATATCGTTGCTGGGATAGCAATCCTATGGTTGCTGTTCAACTAACATATACATTCTAGATGGGCTACGCTGCGGATATTCTATTCCCAGTGTGCTGCAGCTTGACCAAGATCTCGCTCTGCCTCACATATCTACGTCTTTTCCCCGGACGCGCTGACCGAAGCTTCTGCTACACCATCATTGTATTCTTGGTGCTTTATACATTTGCTTGCGTATTTCTCATGCTCTTTCAGTAGGTAAAGTGGATATGATTTATTATATTCGCTTTGGCTGATCTATGTAGATGTACGCCTATCCGAGGATATTGGGATCCGAGTGTGAATTTTAAATGCATCAACATGCATGACACACTCATCGTCATTGCTGGCATGAATAGCATGAGTGACGTCTTAGTGTACCTGTAAGTAACCGCCAAGGACCCCGATACACCTGTGGCTAACGTATTCAGGTGGCCGGCGAAATCGCTGTTGAGATTACATCTCCCCCTCAAACAACGACTTGGTATAGTCTTACTGTTTTCCGTTGGGTGTCTCGTGTGTGTTGTAGGAGTCATAAGGTACATATCCTGCTTGATATATCTACCCTGCGCTTACACGAGATACAAGGATATTTCTGCTTGAACGATATTTTAACTCATACGACTTGCTCTGTACGTTACCCACATGTTCCGAGATTCGCATTACTGATACAACGCTCCAGGGGAGGCATCCAAAATCTACATTACAATGGTTCTCGAAACGAGCCTCGGAATCATTTGCGGTTGTCTCACCGGTGTCAAAGCGGTCATGACTACCCTTTTTCCCAAGTACTTTACCTCGTCGTCTTCTCAGAGAGCAACGTACCCTACGTATACGTTCAGCGGGCGCAAGGGCCGCCGAATGACCGGACCCGACTCCTTCGACCCCTTCTCCGACATATCAACATTCAACAAAGATGAAACCATAATAACGGAAAACGTCGATGATGAGATTGAGAAAGGGCCGGTAGAATTCAGTTCAGACCAAAACAAGAGTTCGGCGTGGGTGTTCATAGACGACACGCGTGAGGACGAGTGGTCGGAGGGGCAGCAGGAGGCCCCGACGGGAGCTATTCAGGTACACACTGTAGTTTTGCAGAAAGAGGAGGATGCTGGTGACGATAGGCTGGATCAAGAAGCAGAGAAAAACGATTCTGGCAGCAGAACCTGGATCATACGAGGGAGGGACTCGATTGAGGCTGCGAGGCAGCGATAACTCTCGATGAGTTTACTGATATCGGGGTGAATGCATAATAATTCCCTGCATTTCTCGGCGCTGGACTGTAGCTCTTTTGTCATTTTTGGCTGTGATACGCGATGGGCGTGGCGCTGGTGGATTCTCGTCGTTGGGTATACTCGGCAAAGTAGCCGTAAAAGCACACCATGGGACGCTGTGCGTCTTCTTACACACAACTACTGTGTCTTCTTCGCCAATTTGTAATGCTTCGGCCCATTCGGATATGCCAAGAGGCAAATGAGCCTCAAACCGACTCTGAGACGGTGGTTGGGCTGGGTGGGTATTTGGGGAGGTGAGGTGCGAGTGTGAGGCTGCTGGGCTGGTTTGGGGGGTTCTTGCGAGGGCGGTGATGCCTGTTTACTTGTGTAAATGCGTGCATATACGTGTACTTATCTGTTCGTAGAGAAAGGAGTGAGAACGTTGAGTGTAAACTATTACTGTTGGTAGACATTTTCTGCTAGTAATGATCTGTCACGTGTTTGTCTTACTACTATCCTGTTGACTGGCAACTGGATCATGTTGACATGAAATTAATCAAAAAACATAGGCAGCAACGATTCACAACCTATTGATCAACTCACCGATCATCTCTGCCTTACCTATCACCTCTTCCTTGTACTGATCATCTCATTGTCTACTTGGAGATCCTCACGTGACGGTTTCTTACTTTGACTAATTAGAAGGCTGAAATCCACGCGATATCCGTTTGTTAAAGCTAACAACAAGTTTAGATTGATAACCAATCACCCTCTACGCTCTCTGGGTAACAACACCACCGCAATAGCTTCGCTCCAGTCGATCCTCGCTGCGCAACAATACTCCGTTGTCTTCTCCAAAGGCGATCCTGTTCCCTGCTCCCCAATGCAGTTAGCTCCTTTCTGGCATCTTCCAGGAACGGAACTAGTATGCTTGGCATCGCAAGCGGTGATGACGTAGGTGTGTGCTCAAAAGCTGCTGCTGCCAGGTACCCGACGAGTCTTCTGTCATTTTCACCATCTTCAAGCTTCCCCCTTGCGACAAATAGCTCTCCAAAAGATTCACCATATACATTCCATTTTACAATTGAGAGAGAGACAGTCAATTGACGGACTTGGGCTACAGCAATGGATGTATGGCGTCCTTCCCCCTCCTTTTCCTAGCCAGCTTGTCTTCTCGCACATTGCCTGCCGTGAAAGACGACAAGACTGATTCTTGTAAACAGGTCTACTACTTCTACAGCTACGGCACAGCGGCATGGCTAGCCACGCAAGCTGCGCCCTTGATCGCCTCCCCGACAATGATAGTAGCCCTCCTTTCCCCCGAAGTGCGGGAAGCCTCCAGTAAGCCAGCTCACCCGTCCACCCCCAGAAACGTAGAAGAGAGAACGAAAAGAACAAAGAAGAACAAATAGAATCACTGCAATTCCCCATTCTAACGTCTCGCTAGCCCTCGAAGTCTACTTTTCGCGCACCCTTGGCTTCGCCCTGCTCACTATAGGTGTCCTGCAGGTCCTGCTGACAGGCAGCGTCCCTCTAAGTAGTCGTTTGACAGAAGGTAAGTTGGCCTTCATCCCCTCCTCCCGCTTCCATCAGCACCACCAACTAACTAACCACAGGCGCCACAACCGCCGCCACGGATCCCAAAGCCCCCTACGCTGTTCCCACCCTCATCATAACGGCCTCGTTCCATGTCGCCAGCGCCTTCTACGCCTACGTCATGTGGACGGAAACGAGCGTTACGTCGTTCAGCCTCGGCGTCATGGGGAGTGCGTTCTTCTCCGCCGTGGGGCTGTGGTGCGTATTGTTCGCCAGTACCGATGGGAGGATTAGTCGGAAGACAGGGGCGGATAAGCGGACGAGTGGGTTTCCATTCAAGAATTCAGAGGCAGATAAGCGGAAGGGGAAGAAGGGGAATTGAAGCGGCGTATTGGGAGATGGGGAAGGTGGGGTTAGGTCCCATGAACTGGACGTGATGCGGCACACGAAAGGATGCGGGCGGTATAAGTCGGCGGGTGAGCTGCGGTGAAGGGTTTTCGGGCTGCAGAGCATTAGACGAGCGATGATGTCCATCGAAAGCGTGGACCGGTCACGAGAATCATCATTACGAGGAATTGACGACCTTTTCTTTTTTCTTTGGCGTCGTTACTGAGAAATAAAACAATGGAATTCGCAATCAATGGTATCATATATGTAATGTCCTTGAAAGAACGGTCAAGCCGTGGAATAACGCCAGTCCCATGACGATGATGATATCTATACAAGCAGCCGACTCGCCGACACATTACGTCTCCGCCGTTGCAACAACATCATCCGGCCTCACGTCAGCCAAAGACGACGGTTCGGCACCCTCTGTATCCACACGGGCAAGCCAGGAATCGTCCCTCCACCACGGCAGCCTCCCCTCCTTGGGATCCACTTTCAGCTTCCTCGAGGGCTCCACGTCCTCATCCAACAGCACCAAGTGGGCGGGCATATCCCTCTGGCCAGCCTCGACGAGCGCACGTTTTGCCTTTGCGACCTCGGCCTCCATCAGGTTCTCCACGACTAGCTCCTTGGCGACCCATTCCTCCCTACGCTTCTTTTCCAGCGTCTCAGCTTCGGCGCGCAGGGATTCGCCTTCCTGGGTGGCCCAGTGGAGCTGCAGGCGGAGGAGCCTGAAGAGGTCCGGGGCGGGAAGGGCGAGTTCGCGTGGGGCGAAGCTGAGGTCGGGCGGGAATTGGAGCATGGTCGGGGCATGGGGGGCGGAGAGGTCCTGCAGGTACGTGACGTTGTTGTGGGAGTACTCTGCGTCGGGGCCACTGGCGGGCGGTGGAATGGTTGGTGCGGTGGCGGCATTGGGCGAAGCCGGGGTGGAGCCCTTTTCAGCGGCGGTGCGCTTGGCTTCGGCGGAGAGGACGAGCTTGATGCGCTGCTGCTTGTTGGTGGGGTTGGACGAGTGGTGTTTGGGCACAGGATCTGAGGGGCGGAGGGCTTCGGTCTCATGAACGGTGCGCATATGTTTTGCCAGAGCGTCGGAGCGGGTGAAGCTGCGGTCGCATTCTGCGGCGTTGTCAGTTGGAAGGGGGGATAGGTTTCAGCGGGTATTTCCTGGAAACGTACCCGGCAACGTGCAGTAAAAGGGCTTCTCGCGCGTGTGGCTCCTCATGTGGGCCCTCAGAGCGTATCCGCTGGCGTGCGGGATGCCTTTGCGGGTGCAGTCGCTCCATTCGCAGCTGTACTTCTTCTGGCGCGTGCCGATGTGGTCTTCGTGCAGGTGCTCGACCAAGTTGTCCATGTTGTCCAGATCGCCCGCCTCGCAGCCGTCCCACTTGCACACGCTGACCTGATCCTGGCCAAAGTCGTCGTCGGCGCTCATGCCCGGGTGGTGCGGCGAGGCCGGCACGCTGCCGTCGGTGTCCTCAGAGAGTGCGCCCAGGTCGTCGGCCTCGAGGGGCTGCATGGCCGGCGGGGGCGGCGACGAGGGCGCGCGGTCGGCGCGGGTAGTCAGACGGAGGCGCTTGTTGGGCATGGGCGACGGTTCGTGGTCGGGGGTGTGTGTATGCATGTGGGCGTGCGAGGTGCGCTGTGTGGTTTTGACGTCTTCGGGGAAGTCGTCGCTGGCGTAGTCGGAGAGGTCCGAGTTGGGTGAGTCCATGGTGGGCGGCGCCATGTAGAAGTAGGGGGAGTGTTGGGGATGTTGGAGATGTTGGAGACGTTGGGGGGTGGATGTGGATGGGTGGGAGGTGGAGGTAGAGGTAGAGATGGAGGTGGAGGTTGGCTGGGACGGGACGGGTATGGGCATGTGGGAAGGCGGCGCACAATCTTGGGTTGGTTTCTAGCTAGATATCTAGATGATAATTAGATGGATAGGCCATGAATGCCTAATACAAAGTATGAACATATATAAATACGATGGTTACTTAGCACGTAGACACATAGTTGTGCATAGAGATACATACCTAACACACGGACCAGCGCTGTGGCTTTTTGCCATCGATCCGTCGTCTCTTGTCTCTTGACCGTTGCACACACACACACACATCATCATCTATCTGTCTATTTCACTGTATGTTGTATTATATACATCGTGAGTAATCCTCTCCTTCTTCTTCCTCCTCCTCCTCTCCGTCATGATGACAATATGAGTTCTGCAATTCTGACGGCGCGCTGCAAAGCAACCCACTGCGGACTGCTCTTTTCACTACACTTGATCTGACATGACACCTTTCTCCTGCACACTGCTACTCCATCTTCGCGTCTCATGCCTCGTACACAAAGCTGATTCACACCCTCAGATAGATGATGAATACAACCAGCCAGTGCATCTGGTCGTCTTAATCTCAGTCCTCTTCGAAATCTGCGCGATGCTGATCCCTAATCCTTCTTCCCTCTCCCTTCCACGCCTTCTACATCCCTCAACACCGCCCGTACAGGCCACACAAACCCCTCTTCAATCTTCCCCGTATTCCCCTTTTCGACCGTAACCAGGTACTCCACCAGCGCCATGCCCGTGTATGCGCCGATGCCCGTCAGGATGTGCCACCAGCCGTGTAGTTCGAACAAGAAGCCCCAGGGGAGCCCCAGCGTGTGGCGGAATCGTGTCACCGTGGGGCAGAAGTGGTAGTCTATATTCCAGAGGAAGTATCCGAAAAGGCCGGATGCTTTTGGTGTTTTTTTTTTTTGGTTAGTACGTGTATATGTATGCTGGTGTGGCAAGTATTCTCCTGTCGCTTCCCTTCGACTTGGTGAGGAGAAAGCAAGACAATACGAGAAAGAAGAAAAAATCTCTTTCCCAACTTACCCATTCCAAACCTAGCCATCCCCCTCAACTTCTCCTCCACCACTCCCTTGCCCACCCTCTCGCGAGTTAACTCCCGAATCTTCTTTCCACACAAGAACACCATCCCTGCAAATACAATCTCATGCACCACAATCTCATCCGCCAAACAATGATACACCGATACGGGCACAAGCGTCCCTAAACCCAAAACCGTGACCTTCCGTCGCCGTTCCTTTGTCGCCGAAAAGGTGTACAGCTGGTGCAAAAGGGCCCCTACCGCCACGAACATGGAGAGGTCGTCGCCCATTTGGGACTTGTAGTCTAGCACGGCATGGAACCAGGCGGAGAGAACCCCCACGCTTATGAGGCCCCAGTAGGGGAGGGCGAGGGTGGACACGAAACTGCCGTTTCCAAGTCTCTGGATCCGCCGGAGGCCATGGATGCCATAGATTACTGTGTGAGTTGTTCGGTTAGTGTCAGAAGGGAATATGCGGTGGGATGATGCATATATGTACTGTATGTGAGATTTGTGAGAGTATTTACGAATTCGCCGATGTAGGGGGTGATGATATAGTCCTGTTTTGTTGAAAAAAAAATCGAAATCAACATTGTCGTTCTATTCGATCTTTGGCCAGGCGAGATTAGGGAGTGTTTACCTCTTCGCAGAAACTGCAAGTGAACGTTAGTGATTTTTCGTTTTGCGTCTGCATGTTTGCAGGGACAGACATACTTTGCATTTGAGCTTGGTACACCCCAGTATACTTCCCCGGGGCTCGTCGGATATGGCCAGCTCAGACCCATTGTGAACAACAACTCTGTATTCGAATATACAACCGTCTAGAGCAGGAAATGGCCCCTTTTGTATGTGCAATTGCTTGTTGCGTACTTATCAGCCACGTAACGTCTGTGTGTCGGACCATCTACAATACGATATTCTCATCCGCATCGTCACGCTAGCCTAGACGAGAGAGGACATGACACGCCACTGTCCAAGTAGGATCCAATTGCGAATATTATCAATGAGATGCATTCGATAGATACTCTTGTGTGTCTGTCTGCCACTTCAAAAATAGGATGCACTTTCAAGATGGGAGAGTATATGTATGCATGCATGCTCGCAATCACATGGTCTAATGAAGCCACCTAGCTGCGTGCACATAGATAGAGCTTACATAGAAAACATATTCTGTAATAACCAACAAAATAAAGAGAAAACGAAAAAAGAATAAAAAGAGTAAGTAATAGTAGGTTATTGTTTAATAAAATAGGATGGATGCACACCCAAAATAGGAGAGTATATGCACACTCACAATCACATGATCTAATGAAGCCACCCTGCTGCATGCAAACAGAGCTTATGAGAAACATGTTCGTTCCATCAACAAAAAGAAAAAACAGAAGAAGAAAAAAAGTCAAAAAGGAAGATGAGTAACGGGTCTTGCCGCGATTCGAACGCGGGGCCTCTCGCAATGCTGCTCAGGTGCTTGAACCCTAAGCGAGAATCATACCTCTAGACCACAAGACCGTTCAGTCTGATCTGATTGATGATGATTCTCCATTTACAGAGTATGTATATCAACATCTGTATTTCTACAGTTAACTAATACTGAGTAAACCTCGATAACTCTGACAAGAGCTGGGGTCATACGTGAACTAATCAGGCGAGACCATTGACAATGCTTGTAAAGGAATACATCGGGCCGAAAGTACGTGTCGAATGATCTAGTAAGTGATGGCCAACATCAAATGCGAAAGAAATACAAGTTGGACTTTGGAGTTAACGTCGCATCCACATGGAATACATAATATGTTGGCTTTGACAATAGTAGCAGGTCTGATGAGAAGAATGATGTTTGGAAAGGAAGAATACACATTAGATCAAACAAAGTCATCTAATTCTACGATGTCTTGAAAGCACTCTACGAATTAAAAAAATGCGCATCCCCTTTTACATGTATCTTATTACCGCCATAGTTTCATGCAGTAACAAAGTAAGCATCATAGATCTTCGGAACCTGGCCATGCATGCTGGCCAATCATGGCGACGAAAACAAAAATCCCGAATACCAGGTACTCTTTACATCTGTACTCTGCATATTGAGGGAGTATAACGACCTCGAATCCTTTTTGTGTGCAAGGTAGCTTATGGAGTATATATATATAACTATATATATATGCTGTTTTATAAGTGCCGTTTTCTATCTACTGCGTATTACCTAACTATCGATTGCACGATAGCTATTGATATTACCAATGCGCACTGAAATCACAGAGGAGTGAAGATCCGCTTACGGATAGGCTAACATGCGGAACCATCTCCTCGATAGTGCTGGTCGAGTGAGGCCCGAAGTTGTTATGATCGTAGCGGCTATTCCGTCTTGCCCATATCCCGGCATCTACTGAGATGATTTCGGTGCTCACCCTATTTGGTACTAGCCTCATGGCATCTGGTCGGCAATTTCAAGGTTACAAGGTGATATAGCTCTTACTAAGAGACCACACAATGCAGATGATCAGTAAGACGCTGCTCTGCCTCGTATTGCAATATCTACTTTGGCTTGCCATCCATTAGCGCAGTATCATACATGTTGCAACTTCACATGCGGAGATTATTATACTACACATTACTCCGTACTCCGTACACCAAACCATCAATCTCCAACCTTGCTGTCACTTCTAAGCTGGAGACTCTTGTAAAAAGCTAGATGATGGACTGATTCAGTTGACAGTTTACAAACATACAAGTGGAATACATTCCTCCGAGACGTCACAGGCCTGTATCCGACTACTCCGTACGGAGTACACAACCGTACACTATGGGGTTGTTGAAACAGAGTACAGTCACTAGCAGGTTTTCTGCCGATGTGGAGACCCCATGGTCGCCTCACCGGCGGCCCCTCGTCGAAATTCGATAATCCCACCAATGATTACAATCTTGTTACATAGGACCCCGGCTCTTCCATTCATCCACCGAAGGGAGACCATGACATTAGTAGCTCGATCCAGCCGCGCACCGTCATGCACCTTGGTAAAGGTAATTAGCCACTCGAATCGTCGCGGAGAAGATGGGGGATGGGTCTACTAGTATGCGGAGCAGTAGCTGTACCGAGGAGTTGAGCACTGGGGACATGTAGCGCAACTTATATTTATGAGTCGTCGCCCCGTCCCATAAGGTACGCATTTTGCTCCAGCTCACTCCCCGCAGTCGAACGCGTCAAGCTGCTCTGCCATTCACCATGGGGATCAAACTTCCCAAAATCTATAATGTCTACTTCCTGGCTTGTGTCGCCACTATGGGTGGCATGCTGTTCGGTTTCGACATTTCCTCTATGAGTGCCATTATCGGAACCAACCAGTACTTGTGAGTGCCTCCCAAGCCTTTGATCTTCTCCAGTGCAAGCTAACCTACTAATCAGGGCATACTTTGACAACCCCAATGGAATAGTCCAGGGCGCTATTGGCTCGGCTCTGGCTGCCGGTTCAGTTGTTGGCTCCATCATCGCTGGTACCATTTCTGATAAATTTGGCCGTCGTCTTGCTCTAGCATTCGCATGCTTGTGGTGGCTACTTGGTACTTCCGTTCAGGTTGCTTGCAATGGTCGCGGCATGCTGATCGCAGGACGCGTACTTAATGGCGTCACTGTCGGCATCACGTCCTCGCAGGTACCTGTATATCTAGCCGAGATTGCGAAGCACGACCAGCGTGGCGCCATTATCATCATCCAACAGTTGGCAATTGAATGGGGTATCCTCATCATGTTCGTTCAGCAGCTTCAAGACTGACGCTTGCCCTTTGCTGATTGAATGCAGGTATTTCATTGGTTACGGGTGTTCTTTCATCAAAGGCGAGACCGCGTCCTTCAGGACAGCTTGGGGTATTCAATTCGTCCCATGCGTCTTGTTCATGATTGGCTTGCCCTTTCTTCCAGAATCGCCTCGATGGCTGGCCAAAGTCGACCGAGCGGAGGAAGCAATCCATGTCCTTGCGAACATCCAAGCCGGAGGCGACCTCGAGGACCCTTATGTCATTGCAGAATATGAGGAAATCGTAACGGTCCTCAACGCAGAGCGTCAGGCACCTAAAGCATGGAGGAAGTTCGTCTACAATGGGATGTGGAAAAGAACCATCGCAGGCTTTAGTGTTCAAGCCTGGCAGCAACTGTCCGGTGCAAACGTTATGACGGTAAGTATCCCTGACTAGATTTGCGAGAATGGTGCAAAACAAATCTCAGAGTATTTCCGAATCCTGAGCGAGAAATGTGTCCTGACAATGTTACTTAATATATACTAACGTTTCTTTTCAGTATTACGTCGTCTACATTTTCTATATGGCTGGACTTGAAGGGAACGTAAACCTGGTCTCGGCTGGCGTGCAGTACGCACTCTTCATCATCTTTTCGACCATCATGTTCTTTTTCGTCGACAAGATTGGCCGTAGAACCCTGCTTGTGTACGGTGCCATCGCAATGGGTATCTGCCATATGGTTGTTGGTGGTGTGCTCGGCGCAAATTACGAATACGTGCCAGGTAAGACAGTGTCACACTGTTTGCTCTGTCAATCTCACTAATTGTGCTCAGAGGGTGTACATAACGACAAGAACGTCGTGATGAGGGTCACAGGAAGCCCGGCCCATACTGTCATCGCCTTCTCGTACCTGCTCATCATTCTCTACGCGCTTACTCTCGCTCCGATATGCTGGGTATACGCAGCCGAGGTGTGGTCTTTGGAGACCCGGGCTAATGGCATGGGCATTGCAGCCATAGGGAATTGGTTATTCAACTTTGGTAAGTTTGAATCCGCTGTACAAGAGGGATGATGCTGACACTATCTAGCTATTGGACTTTTCATCCCCCCTGCCTTCCAGTCCATCAAGTGGAAACTGTTCATTGTCTTCGGTACCCTGTGCTTCGGTGCTGCTATTCAGTTCTACCTTACTTATCCCGAGGTGAGCCGAGCTTTTCATCCAGTGTTGAGGCATTGCTGACTAGTCAAACAGACTTGTGGAAAAACCCTCGAGGAAATTGAAGTGCTCTTTAGCAAAGACGGACCGCATGCTTGGAAAACAAAAAAGGGCGATTCTCGTCTCGATGCTGAAATTGAAGCTGTCGCTGATGCAGGTGCCAAGGGGCAGGCGAGGGCTAGCATTGAAAAGGTCATTGCTGAGGAAAAGGCTGCGTTGGGTAGCGGGACAAAGGCGGATGAGGTTGTGTAAATATGTTTCACAATAGAAGCGTTAGAGTCGAGTTATAACAAACGAGATTTTGAAGTTCAATCAAACCTTGTTCCAAATTGTAATACCTTGGCTAGGATGAGCTCTATGAGTGAGACAGAGAAATTGATAATAGACCATCTATAATACGACATCGGCATAGGGGCTGAACGCAGTAGTTAACCACGCTAACCATTCCGGTAACGCCATTCTTGGCGCACAACCACCCGCCATCGAACCGCTGGCCACTTAGTGACGTCGGACGAAATACCCAACCTGCCCTCCAGACTGACCTGGGGCAGTCCCAACACTGAGCAAATGTCTGGAAGCCTCTTACATCTCTCTGAATCATCAGCATCGACCCCAAAGCAAAAAGCGGAGCAGGTGACTCTCAACGAACTCGACAGCGTTGGCCTGCGGGAGATTCTCGACCAGGATTCGCGGCCGACCTTCGTGCTTGACTTGGACTCAGATTATCTGGACTACAATGGAGACACTAGAGATGTCATTCGACCTGTCTTCTGCAACCTGGCGCTGCGGCAGCACAATCTGCTGCTCGAGAGCATCACTGGCCCAACTGTGGATGACGCCGACTATTCTGGAAGTAAAACGACATATCAAGCATTCAACGGCTGGACTGCAAGCATCACTGAGTTTGATGACTCGCGAGATATTTTCCCCCTTACACTCATCTACCAAAATATGCTGTGGACGGGATCCACCATCAGACGACGATGGCGTGTCATTAGTGGGAACCAGTGCTACAACATTTCGCTTCTACCCAAGGAAAACCTCAATGAGAGCTCTTCATCAGGGCCAATCGCTGCTTTGAGCCAATCACGACGTCCTGTCCTAACGAACACTCGGGGAGCTTTGTCGACATCGGCACCGCAGCCGGACTTCTCAGTACCGGAGGCAACCCCTACAGCCCAAAGCAGCACTCTAGTCTCATACGATCTCCCTAAACCGATCAAGGACCAGTCCAAGAGGACTTCAGCCGGTACATCAAGCGGTACAATAGGCAGCGTCCCGTCCGTCACTTTATCTTCGCCTAAGAAGGGTTGTCCTGACTGGACTATCGAAAATCCACAGGGTCAGCTTTCTGAGCATGTTCTCTTTACTCGCAGTATAGATTGGGCTGGTACGCCTCTGGGGCCCATGTCCAGTTGGTCGGTGCAGTTCCGTGAAGTTGCAAATCTAGTGATGCGGAATCCACATCCAGTGTCATTGTTCTGGGGCGAAGAGCTGACTATGCTCTACAACGAGGCCTACAGAAACGAAGTTGCCGGAAACAAGCACCCAGATCTCATGGGTACTGGTTTCTCTGGTCCCTTCAGTGAGCTCTGGGATGGGGTTGCGCCGATTTTCCGAGAATGCGCCAGGACAGGCCAGAGCGTTAGAAAGGAGAATGACAGATTACCCATCGAAAGGTATGGCTATCTCGAAGAGACATTCTTCTCGTGGTCTTTTGTACCTGTATATGGGGGAACACAACGCATCCTAGGCTTCTACAATGCCCCATTTGAAACCACATATTCAACCATCCGTAGTCGGAGGCTTTTGACCCTTCGACATCTCGGCGAAAAGTTGTCTGAAGTTCGGTCAATCAAGCACTTCTGGGCGTGCGTCCTCGATGGAATCCGTGACAATCCCTACGACGTTCCGTTCGCACTTTTGTACTCTGTAGCAGAATCAGATGACGCCGATACCGCCTCCCATGGATCGGATAGTACAATATCGCTGAAGAGTTGTATCCTCGAGGGTTCCATTGGTATACCAGACGGACACCCAGCACAACCGTCAAGACTCGACCTGAAGCGGAGTATTGAGGGGTTTGTGCCCGCTTTTCGAGAAGCTATGCGGACGAGGGAGCCTACCATGTTACACACACGCAATGGAACTTTGCCGGAAGATTTGATTGAAGGTATACGCTTGCGTGGGGACAGAGATCCCTGCAAGGAGGCAATTATCATTCCAGTCCGACCTACCAGTGGAGAGAACATTTTCGCTTTCTTGTTGTTAGGCATGAACCCCAGGAGAGCCTACGACGACGACTACAGGCAATTTTTACACATGCTTAATCGTCAACTAGCCACGTCCTTGGCTTCGTTTCTACTTTTCGAAGAAGAAGTTCGTCGCAACAAAAACGCAGCAGAAGCTGCTGAACTGCAACGCGAGGCACTTAGTAGGCAGTTGAAGCTACAAGCAAGCCGTATGCGAAGAATGACAGAATTGTCGCCTCTTGGAATGTATTTGTTCGATCCTGATGGCTATCTTTTGGAAGCGAATGAGCGATTCTACGAGATGACGGGCCATCCGCGAAACGACGACAAGCCTTTTAGCTTCCTAACTTATATGGCGAATTCTGACAATCGTGCAAAAGTTGAGGCCATGTGGGAGAGGATAAGGAAAAACACCGGAGCCCAGCAAGAAGAGCTGCAGCTGAACAACCCGTCCTATGTGCCCCGAGATTTGGCGGGGAAGCCGATAGAGTACTGGGTGCTAGCGTCGTCTCAACCGGAGATCGACCAAGATGGGATTGTTAGGTCTATCATGGGTTCGATAGCAGACATATCTCAGTTAAAATGGGCACAAGGCCTCCAAGATCGCCGGCTTCGAGAAGCCGAGGAAACCAAGAGGCAACAAAACGAGTTCATTGACATCACAAGCCATGAGATGAGGAATCCGCTCTCAGCAATTCTGATATGTGCCGACGATATCCGAGATACACTGTCTCAGCATACGTTTGATGGAGCAGATACTAGTATTGTCCAGGAATGTATCGAGGCCGCAAACAACATCGCACTCTGCGCCAACCATCAAAAGTCTATCGTCGATGATATTCTTACCGTCTCAAAACTTGATTCAAATTTGCTACGCATAACGCCGATACCAACTCAGCCCGTCTCTGTTGTGCACAGAGCGATGAAGATGTTCACGCCTGAAGTACAGGCTAAGGACATCGACTTCTACTACTGTCCCGACTCATCGCTCCACGACCTTGATGTTGATTGGGTCAACCTTGATCCTGGTCGACTTCTCCAGATCACCGTCAACTTGATCACGAATTCTATAAAGTTCACACAAGCATCTTCGAAACGAGTCATATCGGTCCGCTTGAGCGCCTCAGTAGAAAAACCAGAACTTCAAAGCAAGACGTTCGAGTACGTACCTACGCGAGCAGAGCTTGTTGATATCACGGTTGGTGAAGATTGGGGCCAAGGTGAACTCCTCTACATACGAATTGACGTCGAAGATACAGGCTGTGGTCTTACAGATGAGGAGAAGCGTGTTCTATTCGAACGGTTTGCCCAAGCTTCACCGCGAACCCACGCGCAATATGGTGGCAGTGGCCTCGGCCTATTCATCTCCAGACAGCTAGCTGAACTCCACGGCGGTCAGATTGGCGTTTCTTCCAAGTACGGCGCAGGAAGTACGTTTGGCTTCTTTATCCAAGCAAGACGGACGCTCGCAGAGGACCACACAGCACCAGCTATCTTGAGCCCCGTTATACGCCAAGAGAACGTACACAGTGGTCGACTTCTCAGTAAACCTATACCCCCAGCTCTTGTCACTATAAATTCAAGCCCCGCTGCTCTCCCTCTACGACCGAGCAGCAGAGTCGATAATACACATACCTCGAAGGGTCCACTGCATATCCTAATAGTAGAAGACAACCTAGTCAACCAACGCGTCCTATCCAAGCAGCTCCAAAAGACATGCTGCATAGTTTACACGGCCGACAACGGCGTCCACGCTCTCAATCATCTTGCAACCACCGCATTTCAGCAACTCGGTGGCACCCCACTTTCTGCCATCCTCATGGACCTGGAAATGCCGGAGATGGATGGCTTGACGTGTGTGGGGAGAATTCGCGACATGGAAAGAGAGGGCACTGTCAAAGGGCATGTGCCTGTTATTGCGGTCACGGCGAATGTTAGGGATGAGCAGATGAAGGTGGCAATTGAGAGGGGTATGGACGATGTTGTTAGCAAGCCGTTTCGAATTCCGCAGTTGTTGGCTAAGATTATAACGGTCTTGGAGAGGCTGGAGGCTGAGCCTAAGGTTGTGGCTGAGGCTGGAGCTGGATCTGGAGCTTAGGGTTGTGCGTGGTGAAGATGTAAGGGAACGGATGGCGTAAAGGGGATTTGGGGGCATGCTTTTGGGTATGGCGCTGTTCAGCTTCACCATTTGGTATGGAGTTTGCGAGTATGTGGGGCAGTTCATTGGGCAAAAGACGATGTATTTCTTCTCCCGTGTAACGATTGTTTGTTTTACAGCGCTAGAGTTTGGGCGTACTTTTCTTTTGGGTCATGGAGGTCTTTGCCTACGTTGAGCAAACCCTCTTTTCACATGAATATATAAAACGTTGTCGAGCGGGGCAGCGAGCGCGGAAGCGGGCAGGATGAAGTATGAAACTGGTTGTAGATGGTTGTATGCCTTGGTTTCTTTCATGAAAATCGGTAGAGCATTGATCACTTGTCAAATCATCTTCAATGATGAGGGTTGTATGTGGCTGTTGTATGATTTGTAGGATGTGTCAAGCGTTTCGTGTACTCGTGTGTGTAGTGTAGAAAGGGAAGACGTGTGTCTGTACGGAGTAATCCATGTAGATATCTATTGACACACTATATTGAGGAGTAACAAAACCAAAGTAGAGCGTAAGGAGCCAGTCTAGCCTCGTGCGAACAAGTGGTCGGAAAGATGGTCGACAGTCTGTTAGCCTCGTCGGTCACATGTATCAGTGAGAGATCAAAGCGTTCCCGTACTGTAATTACCATGTATGTATGTGATGCAACAGTTGGACGCCTCGCGCCTTTTTCCGCACCATTAAAACAGACAATGACGATGCCACCACTATCTACGGAGTAAGTATCTACCCGTTGATCGCCCCGTTGGTTTGTCCAGACGAGTATGTCTCCCAGACGTTGCATCGGTCGCTGATCTCCACTGAAATCTTACGCCACCCCTCTCGCTCTCTAACCCTTTTCCACACCACGCCATACCACGCTCAACCCAACAAAGCTCCTACCTGCATGCCCACGGTGGGTGTGGTAGGTCACGGCGCCCTAGAATGCCTTTGCGAAGTCCAGCACAAAGGAGAAAAATTGAATGATTTATTGGATGTCGTGGCAAAGGAGAAGTGTTGGCATGGGGGACGAACCGCGATGAAATGGCCGTCCACTCACGTTTCGTCGTGCAAGGAATTGGAATAAGCGATCTCCACATCAATTCGCGTTTACTAGTAGTCGTGTTTCTATAATTGGCACTGATTTGACCAGCCAGTGAAAGTAGCCGCACCACGACAGCCTCTTTTTGATCATCAGAGACGTACGGACTACTCAGTAGATACACGCAGGTGAGAGTGTTGACGTGGATGGGCAGTGATATAAGGGGAGATGGTGGACTGCTGGAGTCGTGTTGGTTGTTGCTCGGGGGAACATGCATACATAGATGCGCGCTGACAGGGGAGACGGAAGTTGAACCGCGGTTTCATCGTCTCACGATTCGGATTGTTTCCTTGGAAACGACGAGAAGCGTCTTTCGACCTGTTTTGCTTGAGACACGGCCGACCTTGTGACGGAAAAACTCGCCAACTCAAACATCCTCCTCCTTCTCGTCCTCCCGAGACTAGACTATTGAATTCCCGACCACGGCAGAACACCATCTACTGCCAGAATATCTCACAATCCATCTTTAGTCTCCGCTGGAACCACTCCCTGATTCAAGGCATCCCGTTCCTCTGACACACTTGAGCCCCCGTGCCTCCTCATCTGCATCCTCTCCGCGAAGATGTATCTAATCACCCTCGCCACAAACAGCAGCGCGCCGCGTCCCCATACATTCCGTCATCAGCACCCCTGATTCGCCATCATGTATCCGTTGCCAGGCCAGGGGTGGCGCAGGGGGCGGAGAGTAACATCCAAGCATGCAGCTAATTACCAGCTCGCTCCTTAGAGCTCAAGGCTCAGCCGACAAAGGCCTAGCTCTCCAACCTGGAGAGAATTGGCAATAAAAGGCAGACGCGTCTCCCCTGAAATCCGCTTTTTCCTTCATCCATCCATTCACTTTGCTATCTAATCAAACACATTGTTCGAAGGTACTTATCAGTCCATCGTTAATAACTGCAACTGTCGCTTCATACATTACACCTCTCGACCTTACAATCCATTAATACTACTACCTTCACAACAACAACACCGCCAAAAACTATCAACATGCGTTCCTACATCTTCGTCTCCGCCTTCGTGGCTGCTGCCGTCGCTCAGTCCGTAAGTTCTGCTTCACAACCCAACTCTTCGCCAGAAATACCATCTAAACTTTCTCGCCAGTCCTCTGTCGACCCTGCTCCCCAGACGAGTTTCCTCCAGCAGACAAACTCTCTTGGTGTCGTGACCGGCCAGCCCCCGGCGGCCACCTCGCAGCCCGCTGCCGCTTCATCCCAGCCTAACCAGCCTGCCGCCGCATCCTCTCAACCCAGCGTGGCCACTATCCCGGCCGTTGGCACAACCGGCGTCCACACTGTCACTCTCGGTGTCCCCGGCACAAACTCCACCACCATCCTGACTGTCTCGGCGGCCAACACTACCACCTCGGTCATTGGCGCTGCGCCCACCGGCGTTGATATCAGCGGTGTCTCCACCACCGGCTCAGCTTCCCGCTCTGGCAGCCCCTCAGGCTCCGGATCTTCTTCCGGTTCTCCCTCCGGCTCTCGCTCTGGCTCCGGCGCTCCCAACTCCTCTGGCACCAACTCTGCTGGCGCTGCCCCCACAAAGGCCATCGCTGGTAGCTTGATCGGTGCCGGTGCTTTCGTCGCCGCTTTCTTGTAAGCAAGCGCATGTGATTTCTCTTTCATGGCACGAACCACCCGTTTCTTGCGTTTCAGCTCAATGTCACCGCATCGTCGTTTTTCGTGTTTACTAAAAAGGCTGTCCTTCTGATGTTGGACGCGGTCTCACGGTCTTTAAGATACCACTTTGGCTCTCTCGGTTTGCTTGCTCTTGGCTCCTAGCTCTTGCTTCCACTACTGCATTGCATTGTATGTCGTGTCGTGTTGTATCGGCACGGCCAGGTGTGCTTTTGACTTGTCAGATGGCTGTAATGAGTTGTTGTCGTTGTTGTTTGAGAGATTTTTGGATAATTGGATTGGAAACCTGGCTTGGATTAGCTTATGGATAACTTATATACATATATACAAATATGCAATATATAGTCTTGTAATACCAAAAAACATAGAAGACTGTCGTCAGAATTGTTCATCGTGATGGATGGTATCATACGTTAGAACTCATCTTGGTTGAAATGTACAACTCCTGGTACAACATGGTGGGGATAGTTTGTTTGTGGGGCATCTTTTGCGAAACTCGTTGTCCCGGCCCGACTCGTTCGTCCACTTGATCCAAACATCCAAACAACTTGGTTATTGGATATTGTACTGTCGACTCCGTACAGTCAAGTACATATACGCAAACTTAAAATCTCAAACCATGTCCACAACCTCACACTACGCCCCCGGCTACCTCCAAACATACACCTACTACCATCTTCCTACTCCCCCCCCCCCAACCGACAACGCTCCATGGCTCATCTACATACACGGCGGCGCCTGGCGTGATCCCTCTCAGACCACCGCTCAAGTCCACCCTACAGTACAGGCCCTCCTCCAGCAAGAGAAGCACAACCCTTCAACAAGTCTGCCGGGCATCGCAGGTATCCTAAGCATAAACTACCGCCTCTCACCCTACCCCAGACACCCCACCAATCCTAGCTCCTCCTCCGATCCTCAGCGCAATGTCCGCCATCCGTGCCATGCCCGCGATGTCGTTGCGGCGGTGCGTCACGTGAAGAAGGTGCATGGTGTGAGGCGGTGGGTGGGCATGGGACATTCGTGTGGAGCGACGTTGCTATTGCAGATCGTGGGTGGGATTGGGTTGAGTGGCGATGGTCAAGGAGGAGAGGGAGAAGGTGGTGACGATGGTGATGGTGATCGTAATGGTAATGATAAAAATACAGACCTCCTCTTCGGACTCGAAGCCCTCATTCTCCTCGAAGGCATCTACGACATTCCGCTCCTCTTGAAGAATCACGCCCCGCCACATTGCTCCGAGGATATTGCGCGCATCTACCGCACCTTTGTGCACGGCGCGTTTGGTGCTGATGAAAGAGTTTCAACGGAGACAGGAGGAGGGAAGACGGTGTACTGTGCCGTTTCACCGACGAGCGGAGAGTATGGGAGGAAGAGATGGAGGGATGGGAAATTGGTGGTTGTGGGACATAGCAAAGGGGATACGCTTGTGGAGGGCGAGCAAGGCGAGGTTTTGGTGGAATGGTTGAAGGGCCAGAAGTGGCAGGGGAAGAGTGAGGATGAGATTGAAGGGAAGGTTGGAAATGGTGAGAGGGTGGTTGTTACGTGGGATTTGAAGGGCGATCATGACGAGGTGTGGCAGAATGGAAGGCAGATTGCAGACTTGATACGTCAAGTTGTGTATAGACTTTCGACATGATGGATATAGTTCCTGTCCATGCATCCATTCAATCAGTATAATTGGATCTGGATATGCGGAAGCCTTCGCCTCTAACACATGTGTATGAGTGTGTAGTTCTGTGTGATATGTGTGGTGGTATGGCGTTGATTTCGGAACCAAATTACCCTATTGATACAGCAGTGTAATACAATGTACATTTCGCATCTATGCCCTCCTCGGCCTCTATCCATTTACTTTTTGCTTAAGCGCTGGTCCATAGCCTGATTGATGGCATTTTGTACACCGCTCGTGTTGCTCTCCAGCGCCGCAATCTCGGCCTCGAGCTCTGCAATCTTCTTGCCAGCCGGTGTATCTGACCCAGCCTCTATCGTCCTCCCCGCCGACGCACTCGCCCGCGCCTGCGAATCATTCACTTTGCCGTAGACGGCCATGGCGCTCGCAATCATGCCGCCGATATCGCCCACGTTGCCCGGCACAATCACACTTGTGCCTTCTTTGGCCAGGTTCGCAAATGCATCGACGTACTTCTCCGCGACGGAAAGCGACACAGCGTTCTGCGCTGCGTCTTTGCCCTGCGCGATTGACCGCGCCACCGCATCGATGCCGTTCGCTGTCGCCTGGGCTTTGAGCAGGATGGCCTCAGCCTCTCCGCTTGCCATGTTGATCTGCTCGGCCCGCAGCGCCTCGGAAGCTAGAATCACTGACTGCTTCTTTCCCTCTGCAATGTTGATGGCCGACTGTCTCTGCCCTTCCGACTCCAGAATCTCGGCGCGCTTGGAGCGTTCTGCCGTCACTTGGCGGTGCATGGCTTCGACGACGGGTTCGGGCGCGTGGATGTCACGGATCTCGTAGCGCAGGCAGGTCACGCCCCAGTCTTGCGCGGCCTGGTTGATGGCGGCCGTGATGTTTACGTTGAGGTTTGCGCGCTCCTTGAGCACGTGGTCGAGGGAGAGCTGGCCGATTTCAGACCGCATCGTGGTTTGGGCGAGTTGCGAGATGGCGTATTCGGCATCTTCGACACCATAACTGTGTTTTGTCAGCGGGTCGATGTACGAAGGGCTATCGCTCCCCCCCACCTTGCCTTGTATGCGTCAAACACGCGTGTATAGAGTATGCCGTCAAGCTCCAGCGTCACGTTGTCGGCGGTAATTGCGCTCTGGCTGGGTATCTCGATGGCGTTTTCCTTCAGGCTCTTGACGTACGCGATCCGGTCAATAACGGGCATCATGATAGCAAGCCCGGGCTCGAGTATGCGGTGGAACTTGCCCATGCGCTCGACGATCCATGCCGTCTGTTGCGGCACGAAGCGCACGACTGTGTTGGCGGGCAGCCTCTTGCCGGCCTGGAAGTACGTCGAGGGTCCACCTTGGGCGAGAGGGGACGAGAAGATGCTGGCGGGAGTCTGACCGGTGGGCGCCGAGTGCGCGGTGAGCTGGCTGAAGCTGCGGGTAGAAGCGACGCTGAGGCTGGCGGGCGATATTCTGGGGGATATTCTGGGAGATATCCGGGGCGCTGTTCTGGATGCGAGCGAGTGTGGAGAGGCGCCGGGGAAGTTGAAGCCTATGGAGGCGACCAGGCGGGAGCGGGAGGCCATGGTGGAAGCTGAAACTGCAGCCGCAATTGTATTATCCAGTCTCACTATGAGAAGACAATTATATGACGCCAGGAAACTTCACGGAAGATCGGTCGGCGCTGCTTGCTTAGTCAGATGGTCGTGCAGCCTCCCCACTGGACTGGATGTCACGTGCAGCAGCGCCCTCAAACACTCCCATGTCATTTGTACTCATTTACTCATTTACTCATTTAATTACTCCATATTAACCGCTTAGCCCCGAACGGCGACGACGCCACCTATGATGAGACTATAACAGACTCTGGAGCCGCAATTCCTCATGCTTGCGACACCCTCACTCTCTCTCACCCTGTCTCACACGCTCTCACGCGCTCTCACACGCTCTCTCTCTTTTGAAGCCGGCCTTCAAATGCCCCTCGACATCTCTCCATCATGATGAGCCCCCAAAGAGACTGTTTTGATGATGAAGAGGATGCTTTCCTCTCCGACACGTCGTCCGTCGAAGCCGCACAATCCACCTCTGACGAAAAAATACAAACCTCCGCATGGCCGCGAATCTTGTTGACTCCGCGAACGCTCCTCGAGCTCGCTATGGCGGCTACCTTGCTAGCCTTGATCGTGTACTGGCCGTCGGCGGGAGAGTCGAGCATTAGAATGACACCTGTACCGAAATGTATGCTTACTTCATCTATATTGCGTCTTGGGAACAGGTGATGCTGATACTGATGCTGATGTTGTTGTACTATACTGACACTCATTTCTCTATTCTCTCAAAGTTCCACGGAAGCTGTATACATTTCGTACGGATCCAAAGTATGCGCATGAGGACATGTTCTTCAATGAGACCAGTACGCTTAAGACATTGCACAACTGGATTGAATTGAGTTCAGGTACGGTATCTCTCCTTTCCCATCATCGTCATCGTCATGTCTCTGCTACAGACAGCTTGCATCCCATATACTGAAAGATAAACACATCTCGCACATGCTAAACCAACACCACACTCACTATTTCAAAACAGAAGCACGCGGCTACGTCCTCGCTCCCCCTAACCCTTCCGTTTACGACCTCCCCACCCCCTACAACATTGCTGTCGACCGCCACAACGACGGCCCTGGCTACATGATGTCCGTCTTCCACCAACTGCACTGCCTCTCGTACCTCGTCCAGCACTTCCAACAGGGCTACGGCGGTATTCCGCTGACCAAAGAAGTCGCCCATCATTCTGCTCATTGCTTCAGCTATCTCAGACAGGGTATTACGTGTAATGCTGATACGACATTGGAGGGGGAGACACCGGATGGGCCGGGCGAGGGGAGTGTACATGAGTGTGTGGATTATGCGGGGGTATTGGAGTGGGCGAATGCAAATGGCGGGATGAGTTGGCGGAATGGGTTATTGCCTGATACGGCTGTGCTCTGAGGGTGGTTAATTATGTGTGAAGGATTTCCATGAGAGGAAGCTTTCTACTTTCCATGACTCTTATCTTACCATTATCGAGTACATACACCTTCTCGGTGCCTCCTTTTCACTTTCCATGATATATTCAACTATCTATATACACCTGTGAAAGTCCTACACTTCTCCGTCTTCCCCCTCAAACACACTTTTCTAGCTTTATCAGGGCTTGCGAGGTGAAGTCAATCATGTTTCTCTATTGAGCTACACATTATATGTCATCGTACTTGATATGTTTTGCCCTCTAGGGTACATACAGCCGTACGTTTCATTGGTGCCACTATCCAACATTTGAACGACATGGGCCGAAGCTTGATCACGTGGAGTCTGTGTTGCGTTGACACTGATTGGTCGGTGCGAGGTGTGGGAACTGTTTCCCGATTAGGATGGAGAATGCATCAACGTCTTAGGTGGGTACTATCGTTCATATGAATGTCAATTGATTAATAACTATATGCGATAAGGAGGAGATGGTGGGTCCGAGAGGAAGAGGGGTGAAGAGGGCACAAGGGGTCCTATCCCCCCGACATTGCACCATCGCGAGAGGGGTGTGATGAAGTAAATCTACGCGGAATCTTGAGCAGTATGCAAGCGTAAATTCAGCTGGATAGAAGGGAAGAACAAGGCTAGTGGGTCCAAGAATCAAGCATGGAGAATAAAGAACTTGAATTGAGAGAAGAAATAGTAAACTATATGAAAAGAAACATCAGAAAGCCCCATTCTCTACCAACGCCAATGCTATGGTCAATTTCATCATGCACAATACTTCTTAACAGCGACATCAACAACGCCAAAAACCCCATCATCAAATCATCCAATTCATTCAAGATAGACCATCAACAAAACTTACAATCTTCAACCCCTCCCAATTTACCACGCAAGCTGCTCATTTTGCGTCGAACAACTCAACCCATTGCAAAACTCCTCGTCGTCCTTCGACACGTTCGCACTTTTGGGTAACTGTTGTCGAGCAGGCCAAATCTCGCCTCCCTCCCGCCCCTCCTGTTTGTGCCACTCGGTCACTATATCGCGGCACATCTTCTGAAAGTACAGCGGACCCTTCTCCATGTGCGGGTGGAGCTCGCCGTTGATGAAGACGCCGGCGTTTAGGTTCTTTTGCGCGAGGTTGCAGAGATGTTTGTCCTCGGCCATTATACGCTTGTACATTGCGTTGATGCGCTGGAATTCTTCCTCTGAGGAGTGCTGGTTGCGGTAAACTTCGTACTGTATATGTGTCGTGGTGGATGAGGTGGGCATGAATTTCTGCATGAAGAAGAAGTGTGGGCTGCGAGGATTGTCAGCACTGCGTTGATACACATGTAGTTGTGGGGCAAAAGGCAGAACTTACGTCACAGTCATCGAGGCGTGGGGCCAGTAGTACGTAGAAGCAATGCGGAGGCCGGCCTTCTCCTGTTCTTCGGTTGTCGATGCGTCGTGATCAATATGGGCGTTTTTGGGATGCACGTCATATGTTTCGAGGTTGGCCAGACTCGGGACATCTGGATGAGTAGTCTTGCAGTGATAACATTCGTTGTAATTGTCCGCGGCAATTTTCCAGTTGTATTCTGCGTCGATGGTCCACATGTGGTCGAAGCTGTAGTTACCAAAGTCAAAGCTCTTGAATCTTTCCTGTTGGTCGACGCCGTTGAAATCTTCCTCCCATGTAATCTCGGGGCTGCTCTTTGCGTCAAGATTGACCCAAACGAACCCGTTGACATCGATTCGTGTGTGGATGGGGAAGAGGCCGTTGTCGGACTTGTCGAAACTGGGGAGATCTTGGTAGCCGGGGGCTTTGGCGAGCTTGCCGTTGAGACCGTAAGACCAGCCGTGGTATCTGCATGAAAAGATCTTGGCTGTGCCCTTGTCTTGCTCTACCACTGGGTATGCACGATGTCTGCAGACGTTGTGGAAGGCCGTCACTTTGCCAGCCCGATCACGGGTGATGACGAAGTCAAAGCCGCCAATTTGATAGCGGAGAAAGTCGCCAGGTTCTTTGAGGCGGACTTCGTGTGTCATGATGAGCCACTTACGTGACCAGATGGCACGTCGCTCGAGCTCATACATCTCGGGCGATATGTACCAATTTGCAGGTAGAGCGCGAATAGCTTCGGGTTCTTGAGGTTTCGAAGCTCCTTGCTTGCCGAAGCCCAAGTAATTTCGGAAAGCTGCAGCCATTATGACTCCAAAGATGCAGTCGATGTGCTATGCAAAAGGGAGAAGGAGGTCTGTGTCGTTGTCAAAAGGTCTTTTGAGAGATGAGTTTCTTGATCAAGATGAGAATAGTCAAAGCCTATAGCTTTTCTTTTAAGCTGAAACTGGACCTGGTTCTGTTCAAGGAATGTGCCATCTCCACCTGCGGACCAGTGTGTCATTCACCCAACGTGGGTTTATTGGTAACAACACTGATAAAGTCTGCACCCTATGGGGCAATTCAGTCCATTCTTTCCTCAATCTCACCGATGAGAACTATGGTATTTGTAGTTTCCTTAACCCGATAAGGATAAACAGTGCTAAGGGCGACCTTGGGTCAAACCGTAATCGGAAATCGCATCCATCTTCTAGACCTTAGCTCCGCCCGCCTACGGACACCCTATGGGGCACGTGGGGCTACCGGGCGCCATTGACTGCCTTTCTATGCCTTCAAACACAATGTTGGTCGCTTCTTATGACACTATAATGATTGTATTGTTCGTTCATAGCCTGTGGAGATAGCGTGAATGCAAGCAAAGTTGATCCAGTAGTGACATCGAGCATTCTCTACCTGGTTTCCTGTCAACGCGTGCTCAATTAGAGGACAGTGGCTCTGAGCCTGCGACCATGGATATCTTGTAATGTTGAGAGATATGTTGGTTTACGACATTCCCTGCTTGCATCACGATATCCAAGATGTGGTTTCGTTACGATAGGCAACCAGACGCTCGAAATAGAACCCCTCATATGTCATGCTCACATGAACAGTGTTTGCCTGTACATTATCTACATGATGTTAATTTTGCCTATTGTGGGATATCGTAAGCTGACATATAGCTAGAAGATTCGTTCTATAGACGGAACATGTCTAATTGAGAAAATATAAGCAGTATGAGATGCTTTACTCTTCTAAACTAGTGGGTGGGTTCCTGTAATGAGAGGTAGTTACTCGACTTGTGGCTTTGTAGGTGTCAAACTCCGAGCGTGAAGCATAACGGTGGATCTCATGACGTTGAGATGAGACATGCTCATGTCAAGGAAACTAACAAGTGATATAGTATTTGGAATCTCTATGGCTTGGACCACGAGTCTCATAAGATGCGGCTGTTGAAGCTGGAATAAATTGAGGAGCATGTACTATACTGGCACTTGGGGTTGGAATTGGAACGAGACCAAAGATATCGAAGCGTATGCTCGACTACTTTACTTGGCGTGTGTCAACTTTTATAGTTCAGATCGTTCATAGCAATTGTGCTCACTGTACAGTTTCTTCGAAAGAAACGGCAACTCAAGCTCTTGGCCATCATTTGTTTTATGAAGCTAATTGAGGACAAATGTGTCTTAAAAATGAAGCTATACATCTAGAATCAACGAGCTTGCTGCCCCATGTGCGATATGCGAGTATCAATCCAACGAGCGTCTGAAGCGTTATGACATTTTGATAACTTGGATACTCCCGGATGTAAACATTGCATATCCATCTACTTTTCCTTTGATTGTTTCAAAGATCCAATTTCCTATCTTGCGTTGCGAGGGGAGAGGTGGCAAAAACTCCGCACACCTCTCCCTCGCCAAACCCTTTTTGGCAAAAAGGTACATATGGCCATAGCCGGCGCTGTCACCCACCCACCCACCATCATCGTGCAAATATTTGCGGGGATGCCACTCGATTCGTATCGATAATCCAATGGGAAACTGTTGAAGGCAGTGTTTCCAATCCTTTGTGCTATCATGTCCGTAAATCGGTGGCGGATAGTAAACGTCAGACGCGCCTTCAAAAGAAGGTTGTGCCTATAATTTCTAGTCCAACAAATTGACCCTCTTTTCCGGATATCATGGCCACTTCTACTTCGAAACGCATTGTCATCATCGGAGCTGGCATTGTGGGCGTCAACCTTGCCGATGAATTGGTCAAGCGAGGATGGAAAGATATCACAGTTGTCGAGCAGGGTCCGTTACATATGCCCGGCGGTTCGACATCGCACGCGCCCGGTCTTGTGTTTCAAGTTAATCCATCCAGAACTATGACAAAGTTTGCTAAATACACGGTCGAAAAGCTACTTTCAATCGAGAAGGATGGTGAAAGCTGCTTCAACCAAGTGGGAGGTCTGGAGGTTGCCACAACGCCGGAAAGATCGGAAGAGTTGAAGAGGAAACATGGGTATGCATCTTCGTGGGGTATTGAGGCAAGATTGATAAGTAAGGAAGAGTGCTTGGAAAAATACCCATTACTGGACCCTCAGGTGGTGTTGGGAGGACTGTATATACCGACCGACGGCCTCGCACTCGCAGCCCGCGCGACGCAAATTCTTATCGAACGAACAGCAGCAGCCGGGGTCAAATATCTCCCTTCAACACCAGTGACTGGCATCGAAAGATCGAAAAATCATGTGACCGGGGTAACAACTCCAAGTGGTAGCATTCCGGCGGACATCATTGCTTCATGCGCCGGGTTCTGGGGTGTTGAGATTGGTGCTATGGTGGGACTGCAGGTACCTTTGCTTCCCCTTGCACATCAGTACGCAAAGACAACGGCTCTGCTCAGCCTCAGAGGTCGCGAAGTCAACAATAAAATCAATGGCATGAACGCAAGTTTGCCTATACTGCGGCATCAGGACCAGGACCTTTACTACCGAGAGCACGGTGATCGGTACGGGATTGGGTATTACGGCCATCGCCCAATGCCAATAAGAGCCGCCGACTTGGGCATTACTAGAAAGCATGTTGACGAAAGAAATATGCCTTCGCGTCTGAGTTTCACCCCTACGGATTTCGAGACGGCCTGGCACGAGTCAAGGAAACTCTTACCAGCTCTCCGGGATGCTCAAATCGCAGATGGTTTCAATGGCATCTTCTCTTTCACACCCGACGGTGGACCAATAATCGGGCAGGCACCCAATCTCGAAGGCTTCTACGTTGCCGAAGCGGTCTGGGTCACACACTCTGCTGGTGTTGCCCGAGCTGTTGCCGAACTTTTGGCAACTGGCCGCTCGGAGACAGATTTAGCGGAGTGTGAGGTTACTCGATTCGAGGATATCCAGTTGAGCAAGGAGTATGTTAGTGAGACTTCGCAGCAGAACTTTGTCGACATATACGACATCATTCATCCACTCGCGCCAAAGCTGTCACCCCGGAATCTTCGTATCAGTTCGTTCAATACACGGGAACGAGAGCTGGGTGCCTACTTTCTCGAGGTCGGCGGCTGGGAAAGACCCTTTTGGTTTGAAGCGAACGCTGAACTGCTCAAGTACTTGCCAGCAAAGTGGCAACCGACGGAACGAGATGCATGGACAGCGCAGCACTACTCACCAATTTCCGCCGCAGAAGCCTGGAAGACAAGAAATGCGGTGGCAATGTACGACATGACAGCTTTTCATCGATTCGAAGTCTCTGGACCTGGTGCGGCGCAACTTCTCCAGCGTTTGACAACTAGGAACGTTATTACGCCGCCTGGTTCGATTACTTACGCCCTTCTACTCAATGATTACGGCGGGATAAGGAGCGATATCTTCGTTTCACGGCTTGATGATGATGTATATCAGATTGGGGCAAACTCATCTGTCGACTTCCATTACATTTGCCGAGAAGCGTTCGTCCAAAGCCAGCAATCCACAAGCCAGTATGTCCAGATTCGAGAAATAACTGGAGCTACGTGTGTGATAGGACTGTGGGGACCAAGTACCCGTAATGTCATGGACGGTCTCAGCACCGACGACTTCTCGAACAAAGCCCTTCCATATTTCGGAGTGAAGAGAGCAACAGTTGCCGGTATACCCGTCCTCGTGTTCCGCAAATCGTATGTTGGTGAGCTGGGTTGGGAGATCCAGGCTAGCGCTGAATATGGTCAGCGATTATGGGACGCTATCATGAAGGCGGGCAAGCTGTATGGTATCGTTGCGGCTGGCCGTGCTGCTCTCAATTCTTTGCGGATTGAAAAGGGTTACAGGACGTATGGATCGGACATGAATACCGAACACAATCCTTTTGAGGCTGGTCTCACGTCTGCGATCGACATTAACAAGGGCAATTTTGTCGGGAAGGATGCGCTTCAACGCCTTTCTAAACAGGCACCTGAAAGATATCTTCGATGCTTGACTGTCGATGATGGCAAATCAGTCGTTCTGGGAAAAGAGCCTATTTTTATTAACGACAAGGCTCTGGGATATGTCACCACTGCATCGTTTGGATTTGCAGTTGGAAAGCCTGTTGCCTTTGCCTGGCTACCCAGTGGCCTTGCCCAAGGAGAAAGCGTGGAAATTGAATATTTCGGCCGTCGCATCCGAGCGACTGTTGGCACTGAGCCGCTATATGATCCTTCAAATAGCCGTTTAGTGGCTGATACGTCTTCAGAGGAGGTTCAGCTTCTGATTAAGTCCCGACTGTAAGCTGTTTTATTACATAAGATATGATGGTCCAGCGAAAAGCGTTGGGTCGCGGAGGGTTGGCGTAAATAGGTAATCATTGAATGACGGAGTCCAGACAGGACGAACCTATTTCAACTCACTCCAATATGTGCCTCATCCTCATATAGTTGGTGTTGATTCATCGTACTAGTCTGCATACTCCTCTGGTGGGGTGACGATACTCAGAGCTCCTACGAGCTTCCTTTAGCTTCCCGGCATCTTTGATATGCCATTTACCAATTCTAAGATGACACCGGGATAATTAATCGTCTCACACGCTCGGAATCAACCATCAATCATTGTAGCATCCAACCTTACACCAGCTAGCGTTCACACGTAGTATTTTGCTCGCGGAAAGAGCTAATTCACCACTGATTGAATCCAGACAGCCGCTCCGGAATTCCTCTCATATCAAGAAAGGAAAACAGCCCCTGCGGTCCTATTCCAATTAAGTTGTTATCGCTGAGTTGTAGTGTTGAAGCGTGAGATGCGGGGTTCCTAGAAGCACATTTGACGTTCACATGGGGCTACTCCACCACAGGCACCGGCGCATTAAAGTACCTCGAATCCGAGAAGGCCAGTCTTTTAGAACAGCTGGAAGCCAAAAACCAAGCAAATTACCGCCGTCTTAAGCTCCAGCGCAAGGCTCCAGCGCCCCGAACACCGAAATAAAGGCTTCCAACACGAGTACAGCTCCTGTAGTGTGTAATGTTTCTCAACTAGGGTCCAAAGGTCTAAGGTGGACATCTCTCACTCCAGTACTGACTTAAACTTGCCGCAAGGTGACGCCGAATATCTCGCCATTAGCTAGGTTGAAGGGCCAACATTTTTGGAGGAGTTAGAGACTGCGTTCTATGTAGATTTAAATTCCGGAGTAGACATTTTTCGTTTGTTCCTATGTATATTGATATTGATAGGAGCATTGGCCTTGACATTTATTGGTTCAGGAACACCGAAGTGCTCAAATTGTTCCCACTCAAGTTCAGAGCAGTCGTTACTACCTTTGAAATCTATTGAAATAAAATCTATAGTTTCATATAGAAAATGTATTTTGATAAAAGTCCTTGGATTTGACACAGTACACTAAGTATTATTAACTTCTCTCATCAATAAGCTAGAACACAGCTTATGGTTTGAGTTGCAGCTTATATTTTCCAGGTTTTAAATAGACCTGTGGCCCATTTTCAGTCAAATTCTCGCTTTCACATCCTCTTTGCACCCTTATAACCCTCACCGAACTTGATTCGCGCGGGAGAACCAATATACCAGTGGTACTTGTCGGCACGGTTATCTTCATTGTCACATCATCAGTCTCATCGCGATTGTACTCGATCTCTATATTTCCATATGGGCACTCCACGTTACCCTTGACATGCTTGAACTCTGAACTTAACGGGGGCTTCACGGTCCACACCCTATACGCTTCTGTTTGCGGTTTCAATCCTAAGACTGCCGAGTAAAACCACTCGTATATGGTGCCTAGCATATCATGACACTTGCTTCGACACGCATCCTGCCAGAACTCGTTCAGTGTCGTTTCGCCCTGACGTAGGAAGCGCATGTATGAAGGATGTTCTTCTTGACGCGCCATCTCGAGAACAATGTCAGGCCGGTCAACATCGGCAAGCGTGTTCCAGAGATATTTGAGGCCAATCTCACCAGCCTGGATGCGGTTGTTTGCGTCGGCACAGTCGGCGAGAAAGGCACGCTGAACGTCTGCAACGTTTTCGGGAGGTACGAGTTCGAACTGCAAAGCAAAGGCTTGCGCGACCATGTTGCGATCATGGACTTCGGGGTTGTCTCGCGATGTGTAGAACACATATGGGTATAACTTCTTGTCTGTTACAAGGAGTCGTTCATTGTACACGCGGTAGATGCGATCGGCCCATGCGCGGAACCGCGTTTCGGCGTCGTTTTCTCTTAGTTCGTGTGCCATTCGTTGAATGTTTCGGAGACAGCGATAGTATATTGCAGTCTCGATGTTTGCTTGATTGTTGCCAAAGGCAACGTCTCGACCCCAGTCACCTAGTCCATGCTCTATCAGTCCTCCGTCTCGCTCCTTAGTTTGTATATACTCCATGTACCGCACGCAGGGGTTAAAAAGCTTCTCGAAAGTGTGCGTAGAGTCGTAGTAGAAGCGCAGAATCTCGGGAAGTAAGGCTACTGCGCCACCCCATGTGATGGTATCATGAAGAGGGCCACACATGTATCGAATCTCAGGAGCCATGGTAGGGCAGAGACCGTTCGGTTCTTGCGCGTCGACAATGTCTTCGAGGATCTTGGAGTAAAGAGATTCCATGTCGCGGATGTATTGTGTAGCGGGGGCAAGGAGGTGAGTGACTTCAAGCCAGCCAAACTTCTCGATTTGAGGGCAGTCAGTGTGGTAGCTGAACAGATTGCTAACGAATGACCAGTAGCACATCTTGAGCAACGCATTCACATCATCTTTGTCCGTCTGGATGGAACCCAAGCGCCTCGCAGCAGAAGAGACGTGTCTACTAGTGACGGATAGTATCACCGGTAGACCTTTCCCGTCTTCGAGAGCCACACCTTCGACTTGAATATACCTCGCTGAGGTGAAGCAAAAGTCAGGCTCCCACATTTCCACACCAGTACCAGCAAGCGTAAACCTGCAGAAAACTCCGCACTCGAACTGTTTGAATAGAGGATCCGGCATAAGGACTTTACCATCCTCGCCAACTGACTCCGAGAAGCGGACAATAATGTCGGAGCCTGCGGCACCGTTGACATGCACCTGTATCATTGTTGTCATGTTCTGACCAAAGTCAAAAGTGACAATTCCAGGTTCAATCTCTTTCTGTGTAACTGGTTCAAAGCTTTCGTGCAGGATGACTGGCGGTTGACTCTGATACTTGAGCTTTCCTCTCGGGCCTGTAACTGGCGTTGCATTTTTCCACTGCCCGTCTTCATTGAAGCCCGGAGTATCCCAACCAGTAGGATAGGCGCGCAGATCCTTGGTCTCCGATGAGTAGATGTTCGCCAGTGTTGTGGCGCTCTTCCGTAATTTCCAATCTGGACCAGTGGTTAGGGTATCATGCCGCCCATCTTCGTAGAAGAGGTGCAGTTCTGCGAAGAAACACAATTCATTCCCGTACCTCACGTACGTATTGTCTTCGTAGCAAGGCCAGAAGAAACGATCATCGCCTTGATCTCCTGAGTAGAAGCCATTTCCGACATGTGCACCCAACACATTTTCGCCTTGCTTCAGAATATCGGATACATCATATGCAACAAATTGCACAGAGCGATGATAATTCGTCCAACCTGGGTCAAGCACATGATGGTTCGCCGCTTGGGGATCGCCGTTACAAACGAAGTTGAAGTGTCCCAAACCGGATGCGAAAACAATGGCTCGGCTAGGATTTTGTGTCAAGCGGATTTCTTTACGAATGTAAAGAGGCTTGTCACCATTGTCACCAATCCATACACCTTTCCATCTATTGGACTCGTCCTCGAACCAAGTGCGAAATATTAGACTAGTATGTGGCATCTGAGGTTTTGTAAGTATTTATTCGACGATGTTGATGATGAAGCGATGGTATAACGCACATATGTCTGATTCATGCTATATGGCGGCAACAGACCGCTTGACCTGGGATATGCAGTAAAGAACTCATTGGCAGCGCTCTGTGAAGTGTTACCGTTCTGATCCCAGACGGTGACTCTCCAGTAGTGGAAAGAAGTCGAAAGAAGCCCGTCCTTTGGGGCGCAAAGTACGTTTCGTTGTTGGTTTCCACCGATCTTTCCAGACTCCCAGTAAATCTCCGCGAAGGAGCGTGAGGTAGACAACTCCACGCGATAAGCTGTTTGCTGGACATCTGCATCTTCAGAGTGAAGAACCCAATATACGCGGATTTTGTCGGTATCAATACCGAGCACTTCTTGGAAAGCATGGATACCACAACGCGTCACTTCGAAAGCCATGGTTGTTCTTGATAATGTCCACTTTCAGATTGTTTCCCGATTATAATCATATGACATGTGAAGGACGATACGGACGCAGAAGAGGTTCCGAAATGGAAACCTAAAATTCATATAATGGGGGATGCTGGAGGGAGATGACCAGGGCAGGGGGCTGAGAATACCGGCAATCGCAACGGTATGCTCCAACACCAATCTTCGGTCGGTGCCCTCCCGAGAATCCACACTCTGGATTGGACCTCCCTCCTATTTGGGATTAGAAAACCGCCGAGACTTTGAAGCGGTTGTTTTGACGTCAACGAAGGCCCTAGGATCGTTGAAACTCCATGATTCATGCCGTTAGGTAGTAAACTGCGCTAAGTGCGCGTCCATCCGCGAGGATAGGATCATTTAGGGGTCAGAGAATGTCACCACCTAGGTAGCGGGTACTGTTATCTCTTACGCGAGATCAAAAGAAGAGATTTTGGGTTCAGGGGGCAAGTCTTGGTGTTGTGACTGAAATGCCGATAGACATGCCGGATCGGTGTATACTTAGGTAGTTAACAACCCCCGCCACCCCGCTTGCAAGATCGGATATGGTTCACCGCTTCGGGCACGTAACCGTCCGATCTGTAAGGGTAAGCCTTGGGTTTGGGGGGCCTGTCATGTGCCTGTCCATGGGGTCGGGCGATCTCACACAGCGTTCTCTGTATTGTACATACAAAACATAGCCGTAAAGTGGAGCTCGGTACCTAACTAGGAGAGCCTCCCAAGCGATGGTTTGGGCCTTGATCCTAGCCATCACTTCTAATCTGTGTATATAGACATTTTCCCCCTGACGTCTTTGGATTTCTAAGACCCAGGGCCTCCTCCACCAAAAGACGAAATCATGGGTCTCGGTATTACTGTTGCGTCATCTGCCTTCCTGGCAACAGGAGGCTTTTTATTTGGGTGCGTACGAATGAAATAAACTGTATTGAGTATCCACTAATTCCTTCAATCAGATATGATTCGGGTATCATCACGTCGACCATCGCTCTTCCTACCTTCGCCGAATACTTTGACAGGCCATCCGACACCGTCACTGGAGGCATTGTTTCTGCTTTCCAAGGCGGCGCTATTGCGGGTACCATCTTCAACATGCTCTTCGCAGATAAGCTTGGCCGTCGATGGACCATCTTTGTTGGTTCTCTGGTCTCGATCCTTGGAAGTACTCTCCAAGCCGGTGCTGTCAACATGAAAATGCTCATCATCGCCCGGTTCATTGGTGGTGCGGCTGTTGGGCAGCTTACTTCAACTATACCTCTGTACGCTGGAGAACTTTCCGAGGCAAAGTATCGCGGTATCCTTTCTGGGTTGTTACAATGGATGTTGAGTTGGGGATTTCTCGTCGCCCAGTGGCTTGGATATGGTTGTCAATTCAACAGTGGGGAATTCTCCTGTAAGGAATCTCCACTTTCTTGTCGTATATTCATCTAAACCAATTCAGGGCGTTTCCCCCTCGCGTTTCAGTGTGTTCCAAGTCTTGTCCTAGTTGCAGGCATTTTCTTCCTGCAGGAGTCGCCCCGTTGGCTTGTGGAGAAGGATCGTCACGAAGAAGCATTGAAGTCGCTCAAAATCCTCCGCAATGGCAACGACGAAGAAACTATTGACTTGGAATTCCGTGAAATTCGCGACGTCATCATTGCCGACCGCGCTCTTGATAACATCACTTGGATGTCTATCATAACAAAGCTATCCTGGCGCAAGCGCCTCTTGCTGGGTTGCGGTGTCCAAGCCTTTGGTCCACTTTCTGGCATCAATGTCATCAACTACTACGGCCCCCGCATCTACAGCATCCTGGGTATTTCTACACGCGAATCTCTGATGATTGTTGGCATTAGTGGTGCCCTCTCAATCGTTTGGTGCACCATTGGCCTTGCTATCCTCGATAAAGTCGGTCGTGTTAAACCCCTAATTATTTCAGCTATAGGACTCGCTTCTGCGCTCTTAATCAACGCAGTGCAAGGCCAGTACTTCGACCCTTCTAACGGCGCCCAACTCCGCAGCATGGTCGCTATGAATTTTCTTTTCAGCTTCTTCTACACACCCTTGGGTATCATCTCTTGGGTCTATCCCGCCGAGATATTCCCAGTCGAAGTTCGCGCTCGAGGAAACGCCATCACTACCTTTACCAACTGGACTGTCAACCTTATCTTTGCACAATTTTCGCCGCAAGCACTCGGTTCTATTGAATTTAAGTACTTCTACGTTTTTTTCTGTTTCAACATCATCGCGTTGGTTTGCTATTGGGTCTTTTTCCCCGAGACTAAAGGTCGGACGCTTGAGCAGATGGATGAGTTGTTTGGTGATCAGCTTGTGCCGCATGCGATGCAAGACCCGGCTGCCGCCGAGGCAGCTATGGAGAAGGACGAGAAATTGCACTCCGAAGTTCATACGACTCGTCCTGGTTCAGTTGTGTAGGCGGCTGGTTCACCTACCTACCTGCATGGTTTTAGAAAGGGGCGGGGTTATTGGATCATCCTGGCAATTAGTGTATTCGCTGCATATGCGATAACAATCTTCGCAGTTACTTGTATTTCCGAATAATCATTGGCAGGGATGTTGTGAGATTAAATCTGTTTCTGTGTTTTCCTCTTCTCACAACCGATTCACACCGAACAGCGTGACCCTAACGAAGTTTGATATGACGCGCAGTCTATCTCTTGCCCACCATGAAGGGATCAATCAAACATTTCCTGAGAATTCTTTAGATGTTACGTCTTAATCATGGAACTTGGACTACTAATCGTACATGCCCATATATACCGCAAACGCAGTAGACTAGAACCCCGGCAGTCAGCTTCATACCATGTGGGCAACAATAACTGGGGAAATACCCCACGCAGTTCTAATCGCTTTGGGGAAGATAGTTATACCATATATTGCAAGCCCCTGTTTGTACCAGGGTTTAAGCCTGGATCATAGAGAAATTCCCTTCCCCCTCCTAGCCATGTTGCCAATAGGGTGAGTTTGGGTTTGCCTGGATCAAATAGGGGAATCATGCGAAGACGGGATCTGAATAGAATCGGGGAAGCGCCGCTATAATTCAAGCCGAGAGATATTGTTCCATTAACTCAAAGTCCTACAAGAGTATCGTGTCCTTATTTCCGGTGCAATGGAAGCTAGGTCTATGCTAAGAAGCCTGTGAGCCCAATGACCCTAATTTTGTGGACACTAGCGACGCCTTTGGGGCAAATAGTATCAAGAAGTATGTATATAGCGGCTAACTTGACGGCAAATAATAGGCAACGCACTCTTTGTTTGATCAATTCGTAGTTCGAAAGGTCCCTGACAGTCATTCTCTTCTTTCGTTGAGACCATGTGGACGGTTGCATCCTCCATCATAATTGCTCTTGCAGCAAACCTTTTCCTACCATGTGTATC
Organism: Helminthosporium solani; assembly: GCA_022560085.1. Taxonomy (NCBI): domain Eukaryota; kingdom Fungi; phylum Ascomycota; class Dothideomycetes; order Pleosporales; family Massarinaceae; genus Helminthosporium; species Helminthosporium solani. Next base: position 136,651 of record JAFISD010000060.1, read on the forward strand.
TCATGCCAAACAACCCTATCGTGATTGGGAAGCAGCATACAAGGCTGCCGAAAAGCTTGTGTCGACATGGAACGCGGAGCAAGTTGCCAACGTCACCATTAATGGTGGTGTTGCCCCCGGTTATTTGCCATTTACCTGGTCAGACGGTACATATGTCAAAAGTTTCACGCATTGGACACGACTAACAAAAGTTAGGACCTCTCGGCCTAGCGGGTGGCAGAGGAGTCTCAGGTTGGGTTTCCTCTCAAACTCTGGCCGCTTCGTGGGATACGTCACTTGTAGAAACTCAGCATAAAACCATGGCTCGAGAGTTCCGAGCCAAAGGGTACAGCGTACAGCTTGGGCCTACAACTGGTCCGCTTGGTAGAAGTGTATACGACTCAAGACTATTCGAGGGATGGGGATCAGATCCGTATCTGAACGGGAGGATGTTCGGAGTTGCTGTAAAGAGCATCCAGGAGGAGGGTGTCATTGCTTGCGGAAAGCACTATATTGGTGAGCTCAATTGTGGAAGCATCTCGAGGGCGATGCTGATTGGAGTAAAAAGCAAACGAGCAGGAGACCAACCGAACGGCTAATGATGCGGCATCACGAACCTCGAGCAACATTGATGACCGTACACTGCATGAGTTGTACCTATGGCCATGGTATGATGGTGTCAGGGAAGGAATGGGATCTGTCATGTGCGTAATGAATCGTGTCAACGGCACTATTGGTTGCGAGAACGACTACATCATGAAAACCGTGCTGAAGGGCGAGGCTGGGTTCAAAGGTTCGGGCTCAGAATAATTGCTCGCTATATGTACGGTGGCTTACTCACGTGTAGGATTCATCATACCCGACGCTACCTCACCGGTGAACGCGACTGCTGGACTTCTCGCTGGTCTTGACTGGAATTCTGGGTTAGATCTTTCCAGCATTTTAGACAGTGTTTCGGAAAACGTCATGCGAGAGCACGCCACTCGCATAGTTGCTACTCAGCTCAACCTGAACCAGCCTCAAGAAGCGTTTCCCAACGCAGAATCTGTTGCAAAAAATATCGTACGCGAGTTGAAGAGTAAGGAGTTCATTCGCAAAGCTGGGGCACAGTCCATCGTACTCCTCAAGAACCAAGGAAATGCCCTCCCACTCAAAGGAATGACTTCAATTGGTGTCTTTGGCGCCGATGCTGCGAACCAGGGTACAGGTCCACAGCCTGTACTCGACTTCTTGAATTACCTCGGTGAGGTATACCCAAGTCACCTTGCGTCCGGGGGTGGTAGTGGCACATCACCAGTCGGATATCTCATCTCACCTCTTGACGCTCTCATGCAACGCGCCTCTGGAGAAAAAGGTTTCGATGTTCGATACATCCTGTCCGACAACTACACCGTCACACCGCCCCCATCGACTGGAGCAGGTTTCTTCCTTACGACTCAACCATCAATAATGTCGTATGCAGAGCAATCAGACTATTGCCTGGTCTTTATAAACGCATTTGCGAAGGAAGCTGCAGATCGGAGAAGCTTAAGAGACCCAACGGGCGACAAGCTTGTCAACGACGTTGCAAAGTACTGCAACAACACAGTAGTGATTATGAATAACGCTGGAGTGAGACTGGTCGATTCATGGATCGAAAACCCCAATGTCACGGTTAGCTTGAGCTCCCTTCTACGGTGTGGATCAGCAACTGACACTCTTTTAGGCAGTACTAAATGCGGGAACTTTAGGCGAGCAGAGCGGCAACTCGATTATGGATGTTCTTTTTGGTGATGTGAACCCATCTGGAAAGCTAGTTTACACCATCGCTCGAAACGAAAAGGATTATAATGGCGAAATCTGCCCGTGTTGCGAATGCGACTACACTGAAGGCTTATACATCGATTACCGACACTTCGATCAGGCTGGAATCGAACCGCGCTTTGAGTTTGGATTTGGTTTATGTGCGTAATTATACTACCACGCATACCTCCCACATTTGCCACGCTAACAACCTATAGCATATACGACATTCCAGTACGATAACCTCACAATCAGTTCTGCGTCTTCAAACGTCACCACATATACATCTGGTTCAGTCGTTGAAGGTGGGCCTACGGACTTGTATGACAGTGTCATTACGTTCAAGTCAGCCATCAAAAACACTGGGAATGCAGCCGGAGGTGAATCCGCGCAGCTCTATCTTAGCTTCCCAGACGCAGCGAAGAGTCCCGTGAAGCAGCTTCGCGGATTTTCCAAGGTGTATCTAAAGCCTGGAGAGAGTGCACCTATTGAGTTTAGGCTTCAACGGCGAGATGTCAGTATCTGGGATACAGTGGCACAGAAGTGGAAAGTTGAGCAAGGGACATTTACAGCTATGCTAGGAATTAGGGTTAGGGTTAGGGTTAGGGTTAGGGTTAGGGTTAGGGTTAGGGTTAGGGTTAGGGTTAGGGTTAGGGTTAGGGTTAGGGTTAGGGTTAGGGTTA
>JAFISD010000061.1:0-138263 GCA_022560085.1 Helminthosporium solani
TCTGCGAAAACCAACAGCTTGTCCTTGCAGCCAATCATATCTGAACTACGTAACCTCCATTGAAGAGTCACTAGTTGTTTAGATCAAGGATCTCAACAGCCTAGTAGCTAATCTAACTATTACTAGCCTATATATAGCTAGATATTTATAGATATATATAGCTAAAGGCTAATAGTAGTATACTAAATCTACTAAGCTATTAGTATAGTACTCCTACTAGAGACTACTATATACTCCTAATATTTAGCTACCTAAACTTAACCTAAGCTACTCTATCCTAGCTAAACTACTAGCTAGTTAGATAATATATAGTAACTTTACCTAGTACTATAGAAAGTTTAAATATAAAAGTATAAAGCTTATATACTTATATAGGAAAGATAAATCCCTTATATACCTTATCTACTATAAGAAAACCTACTAGTACTTCTACTTATAGCCTTAAAGGCCTATTTACCTACCTAGTAATACCTAGGAGGGACTAGAGTACCTTAAGATTATCCTAAGTAGCCTACTTAACTTTATAGAACTACTATAACTTACCTACTAGTAAGTAGTATAATATTAGACCTCTAGTAAAGGTAGAGAAGTACTATACCCTTATCTAATAAGTTTAGCTTTATAATAAGCTCCTTTAAGGCCTAAGGCCTTATTAGTAGCTAAAATTCTATATCTATATAGCCTTAGGCGCCTAGGTGATACTACCTAAAGATATTTTATATAGTAGAATACTATATCCCTACTATTTACTAGTAGCCTAATCTACTCTAGGGCTTACTTTTAGATAGGTTATATAAAGACTAGGCTATATATTACTTACTCTACTCCTTTCTCTCCCTCTCTTTCTCTCTCCTTTATTCCCTCTATACTTAGTAATAGGGTAACTACTACTACTATTTTACCTTATTTATACTACTCTTTTACTACTCCCTTACCTTACTATACCTATTTTAGTTAGAAAAAGCTTAGTACTATTATGCTTATATCTAGGGTAGCTACTACTACCCTATACTACTAATACTAAGGCTTACTAGCCTATATATATACTATAGGCCTATTAGCCTCTAGATATAGGCGCTATACGCTAGATAATAGCCTTTTCTAGGTATAACATATTCCCTATATTTCTTATATAGAGGAGGATGTAGGATAGAAAGACTACTAGCTATAGTATATAGTTTATAACAAGATACGCCTTAAGGGCCTACAAGCCTAACAAAGACGCGTCCTACAATGCCCCCAGGGAGGCTCATGTAGATAAAGGCTCATGGCCAAGTCTCTAGGACGAAAATCAATACCAACCAACCAACCAACTGCGAAACGAACCCGGTGTCAGTGATTGACTAAAAACTGAACATACCAAAGAGACTTATACCTGAGACTTCGACGCTAGCGTTTCACTCAATTGTACTGCGTAGTTATTCTTGCATGCATCTGTTTGCCATGCTAAGATTAGTGGTCGACTGGGCCACCGCCAGCGCTACCACCCGTAATCATAACGCAACTTGGATCGCCACCAAAGCTCTTACTATCTCTTTCGCAACAACTGAAGCTCGAATTTCATATAGGGGGGACCTGTTTTCAGTAAGCATTGCTCTTTGAAATTGTCTCCGGTCGAAGAATAGGCTTTTGCCGAACGTAACAACACTAAGCATCAAGAAATGGAATTGCTGTAGTGTTATGCTGATAAAGGATCGTACGTGAATGATTGTCTAAACTCTTACTGATATGAAGCCCCATCAAAAATGCTTGATTTCATGCTTAGAAAAGTGTAACACGTAGAAGCGAAGAGAAATGAGCTTCGTAGGCTTTAACATATAGGTAGTATCTGAAACATCAAAGCAACAACAACATCAACAAGATGTCCACAGCCAGTCACTCCAATGGAGAAGGATAAATTTTTTATCGTAGAGTAATGTCATTACAAAATAATCGATGTTTACTGAATCCACAAAAGTGCATAGTTCATAAGCCACAGAAAGGCCATACCGACCCTGAGGGATGAAAAGGAAAAACAAAAAGCAGTTATACTTTCATCCATAAGCATATCCTGCTTCATGCATGCTCTCTGATTTGATGGAATGTGGCTTTCAAGCCGTTGTCGTAAATTTGGGGGATGGAGACGAATATGTGCCACTTGCGCCTGCGCCAGTGATATATCTCAGTGATCGTAAGAGTCGCCCTCGCCCAGAAAGCAAAAATCGTTTATAAGTCATCATGAATGAACCACAGATTACGTTCGTTGCGTTGACTGGAGGCTCTTAGTGAAGCCTACATGACCAGATCCTCCATAACGCCAGTCCATGTGCTGAAAGGCACAGCCTTTTCGTGGCTATGCTTATACTGAGCATATTTCTTCAGACGAGCGTTCACTATATCTTCGTCGACCAGCAAGTCCGTGGAAATAGGGACTTCAAGTGAACCGTTGGCGCTGTGAATGCGAGCAAAGAACTCAACACTGGTCTCTACACGCTTGGCATCTGCGACAGATTGGGAAACGTAAGACTCGGCTGATTGAGTGAGCTCGAATTTAGCTTGCGGTGTAGTCTTCGTGACACGATCGAATGCTGAAGTATCAGTGGCGATATCTTGATGGACTTTGGAAGTCGGCTGGGTGGTTGGCGGTGTCGTGGGCTCCCTGGACTGCGTAGCGCGTTTAATCATGCCCACATAGCACTTAGCTGCTACTTCAATGTCGACCTCTTGGGTGTCTCCGGTAGTGAAGGGCTTAGTGGGCGTGGGGCTGGTGCTATCACCCAGTCCAGAGTCCGGGGTCGGAGGGTTGTGTGCCATGACCGGCGCGTCATTCATCGTTACATCTCCAGAGTCCTCGATCACTTTCCTCATAAGCGGGTCCGCGGCTGGTGTGGAGGCAGAAGAACGTTTTGCGAGACGTGCCGATGTTCGCTTCATAACGCGCTCGGGGGTACGTTTTCCAGCTGTAGTTGTAGATGTAGTCTCCGGGGTCTTGAACTCCCGCTCACCTGATACCTGCTTATCTTCTTTCTTGACCGTAGGAAACTTGTTATCCTGGTCGTTCGCGTCGCCAGCTTTCTCATTCGATAGCAGAGATGAGCCCTTGATATTCTCACCTTCAACGGAAACGGCCTGTCCAGCCTTGCGTTCAATTCGAGTTCGCTTAGCTGGAGGCTCCACGCTTTTCGAGAAGACACCGTTGGAAGCGCGCTTGCGGCCTCCCTTACGCTTGACGCCCCGTGTAGGAGGACGAACGTCGAGGCTTGTCTTCACCGGTTCGGGCTCCACAAAGACCCTAGTAAAGCGATCGTCAGATTCGTGCGCTTGAAATGAGCAATTATTGAGATCATTTCTAGTCTCAATGGGAGCTGTAGCGAGAGTTGCGTTGGTCTCTAGTTGAGCAAAGGTGTATTAGTGATCATGGCCATTGTGTAATAGGAATAGCAGACTCGGGTGAGATAAATAAACATACTTGGAGACTGCGCCTTGTTATTGGCATCAAAACTACCGTTCTTTGAGTCCTTGGAAGCTGATTCTGTCGCACGTTGTTAGAAGACCATTCAGTTCGATCCGTGAAAGCTGATACATAAACAATACAAAAACGGGTACCACGGAAACATCCGGAACCACCTCAGAAAGACAGTACTTACCAGGAGTAACGGGCCTTTTGCTGACAGAGTCCGACGCGCCAGACACCTCTGATGATGGTTGGTCAATCAGGTGATACAGTGGTCGAAACTTAGTCGCGGGGAAAGATTGAAAAGTTGAGGTCATAAAGGGCCACTCATGTTGCGCTTTGCCGGTGAGTATGCGTACGCGCTTGTACGCATTATCTATCTTCTGGTAGTCCTCGATTCCCCGGACTGGTTCAATTTTCTCTCCTAGTCTCGGGTCGTAGTCTCCGACATACTGGCACTTGAGCCATGAACCGTGCTTCTGGTCTTCTGGGTTCTCGCTATTCTTGAGAACTTGACATAGCTTGGTGATTATAGAAAGTTCTACGTATCCGCCAGAAACGGGAATGGCTGGGTTGTTGGTTGCTGAGGGAGCTGTGACGCTCGCCGCATTGCCCATGGTGGTTGTGTTGTTTTCACCGTTGCCACTGGTAGGCATGATAGTTTTCATCAGTAGAAAGAGAATATCAATGAATTTGAGTGTGCTGTATGATGAGTACTGTAAATCTGAAGGTGGAGTCAGTAAAGACTGGGTGGGTGGCTGCGTCGGCCAACCGACTGTGACAAGCTGCCAAGCCTCATGGGCAGACTCACCTTGTGGTATTCAGAATGAGACTTTACAGCTTTTTGGCGTATATCAATAAAAACGCTGCATGAATTGACTAGTAAGGATCTGAGTCGGTTCCAATCGCAGAGACTGTCGCTCCAGTCCCAGCGGTGCGCAAGTTGAGGGATGTCGGTAGCAGGGTTGAAACTGCAGGCTTTTGCGGCGTCCGATTGATAGTTCTCAGTGGTGTATCCTTCAAGGGTGTGTATTTGTAAAATTGGATTGATCTATTCAAGTAATGGACGGAGTATGAGTTGAGAGGTAATATACGGAGGTAGCTCGGGAAATCAATTTCGTTGTCTGGTGTGTTCACTAATTTGAGTACGTCACGTGTTCCACACACCACCGTTACAATTGTCTTGCATATCTATTGTGCCGCAAAGAGAGCGTATTGTGACTATTGAATCTGAAACACGAACCCTCGATTTGCTATATTTTCCCTGTTGTCAAACAATCACTTTGTGCGACCTTGAAACAATAGTAGAGCCCACCCAGCGCGCTGTGACGTCAAGTCATGATCACTTTGGTTTTTCCGATTACTTTCTATTGGTTTTAGGATGTAGAATCCTATGATCAGTGAGAGATACGGGTCAATTGGCTTGTTCCTTACTTCTCAATCGCGATGAGGCATCTTTTCTAAGCATTATTGTAGTTTTAACTGTACATACACGCGCTGGGACTCGACGATCCTCTCCGATCTCTGATAATACCTTATCACTATATACCATTTGTAGCACATTACTGTAGGTAAAAGCCTTGATCTAGTATAATGAGCTGGCACTGTCACCCCAGGATGAGTCGCTCAAGAATGAAACCCCAATAGAAACTAAGCCCTTTTGCTGAACGAATTGAAATAGATAAAATCACTTTGAGCATAGAGATGTCAATTGTGAATAGATTTTCATATTCAACAGACAAACTACCCCACTGATTAGTCATCACATGCTGCGAATTTTCCTACACCCCGCCGAAGTACCACTTGCCATCATCTATCTAAAGAAGCCCCAGGCCGCATTCCACCTGGTCCAGACCAATATCCGTAAATGATCTCAGCAATTCTTGAACAAAGCCCGGACGCGGCCTGCGACCCTAGTCCTACTCTCCCTGCAATGCTCGACGAAGCCTCGCCGCTTTCATTTGTTGTTGTGGAGTTAAACCATCTGCCGGAATAGCCTGTCGAAGCTGATGTATGTATGGATTGATTGGAAGACCGTTACCGTTGGGGAATGGGCTCGTGCCATCATGACCTGGATAGCGGTCGACGACCCCAGGACCCCTAGGCCTACCAGGTGCGTTGAATCTTCCCATACCCGGACGTCCTCGATGTTCTGGCACCCCACCGCCGAAGCCAAACGTAGGTATACCGGGATTTTGTCGCGTAACACGTGAAGGTTGGTAACCTTTCGGTCGTTCGACGGGATGATTTGCTTTGAGGTCTGATAACATCGAAGGATTAGGCATTCCTTTTGCTTGAAGCTCTTTCTTCACATCTGCATATTGCTTCTTCACATAGTTCAAGACTTCCCACGATTTGGGGCGATCAGACTGACTCCGAATAAGGCACGCAGCGATTGCTTTATTGAGCTCTTCAGAGTATACAGGGGCGGGCTTCCGATGGTTAAATCTGTTGGGGAGTTCTACTAGATTACAGATACAGCCAATGACTGCGCCGAGCTATGAAGCAGTTAGCAAAGAAACATTTTCTTCACATGCTTTGGCGGGAAGAGTACCTGGTAAACGTCACTTCTGGTGCTGTAATTCTGGCACCTTTCAACCTCTGGAGCTTGCCAGCCATGTGTCAGAAACGATACTCGTGTCCGCTTCTTTTTTTGGTTTTGGTATACCGCGTTACGCTGTAAAGCACAGCCAAAGTCTGTGAGTAGCATAGTATATGCTACAACGATATAGGTCAGTGATACTCTTGGGATCAAGGCTACAATGGTGTGAATGAATGCGAAACTTCGACGTACCCTGTAATTCTGTCCAAAATCTCACTAACAATATAAGCTCATACGCACGTGTCGTTTGACCATTGGGTAGTGGATCTGCATCGGTAACCAGTATGTTGGCTAGTTTTATGTCACGATGCCAGATCGAGACCAGGATCAGCAGATGGTCTTGAATATTCGTCGAGGAGACTTACTTTATTCCAGTGTTTCTCTGAATCTTCGCCCTGATGAGGTCCAGAATGACAATAAGACAGTGCGTCAAAAAGCATTATAAACCATTCCCAGACATCTTGCTCGTTGAATAGTTCCTTTTCTAAATGTATCCTACCCCCCATGAAACTTTCCAGACTCCCTCGTGTAGCTCTCTCGAGATATATGCTCGCCTTTTGCTTTCTCTTGTCGACGAAGTGGTCCACGATGGGAGTGATATTAGGGTGCGGCGGGCAAGACAAGAACTTGAGGACCAGAACTGAATATCAATACAAGAGTTAGCTGGTGTTTGGTGCTTTTCGGTAGAAAATCTCAACGTGACGTACTCTCTTGTACAGTGAGCCCGGAAGCAATGTCTTGTCTCTTAGCTCGTTTCTCAATATACTCTTTGCCTGATTCGACATCGCGAACAAGAACTATACCACTGTTCATCCCCCCAGGATTATTCATTCGTTTGACGGTAGTCCATTTACGCTCTGGCGCCGAGCGTATTTCTTTCCACCAAGGGTCGGAGTGGCGTCTTTTTAGCTGTTCAGCCATGGTATCGAGGAGGATAGCGAGTTGTAAGTCCTGTAAGCATATAATGTGAAGAGTGTATTCAGCAAAAATCGCAGCGTAGAGGAAGCTGGCATATCATTCAATGCCCGCGATGTTCCAGCCCCACGATTCCTCAAGCTGGCGTATCGTAGCTGTTGGCGGGAATCCATGGGATCTCTCACACGCATACCACAAGTCACGAAGACGTTCCTGATCTTCTCTTGAATTGAAGCGATCACCGACTGTCACAGTTAGCGAATACTATCAAATATGCCGTGGGTCGGACGTGGCACCAGTGACCTTACCAAGCGCGATGGCGAAACAAGCTACAAATTTGCACGGGAAAATCTTGTGGTTAGACATTGAAGCACCGCACAGAGCGCGCACATCATCTTGCGCCATCTTCTGTTCCAGGTCAGTGATGGGACAATAGGACGAGGTATTGTGATGCATACATCGACGATGGCTCGGGATTGTTTATGTGAAGGTCCAAGCTGAGGAATTGTTGGGTCATGTACTACCAAGAGCATATGCGCAAGAGTGTTGTACTGATGACCCATCACTGAAACATGTGTCAGCCATCCGAAAACTCTTTTCAAAATGTGAGTTCCTACCATGAGTCTTCTGGTGAAAGCGCACATCGGGAAAATTTCGCCCACTACCATCCCGATCCTTACGGTAGAAGTAGGGATCAAAGCTATCGGGTCGCTGCGTTCTCCAAGCCTTGTTCTCATCCATCAATTGGCCAAATCTAGTAATACTATGCCTCTCTTCGCCAAAAGCAAAATTGCAGACGTCACCAACATGTGCAATTGTTCTTGTAGCCCAGATAGAGTCATCTGCAGGGCCTATAGAGCGATCGGCGGGAAAGATGTGCAGCCGAAAAGCACGTTGCGCCATGAGCGATATCCACAACTCTTGACGAAAAGCAGCCCAGTAAATCGCCTGCCTGAAGTCTGGACCGTCGGTACCGGCGTATGATTGCTCGGCGGAGCGTATGATTGCTTGGATACCGAAGAGGTGCCCTTGTGGATCAGAGCCAGTGATGGAGATGTTCATTTCCTCCATCAAGCGCAGAATGATAGTCGCCGCCAGGAGCGACTCGTCGCAAATAGAAACGTTGTCATTCAAAGCTGGTATCAACGTCTCAAAACAGCGTGAATAATATGCATCGGCTACGTAAGGATCGAAGTTGGAAGTTCGGCTGAGCTGTCGTGCAGATAGCGCGAGAATGGCGTTCATTAGTGTGCTATTGTTCTTTGCGCGGTGGACCAACTTTCCTGCAAAATGACTTCGCATATCTACCATATCAAACTATATCTAGTGAGATTAGCCATCATATTGAGGGTGGGTATTCCGTACGAATAGTGCGACATTTTCAATGTAATGCTGGAGCAGCATTGCTTCTTGTTCGTGCTCCAGCGGCCAGAGGACGGGTTCTCCAGGAGGCTGTTGGTAGACGAATGCATTCGATCCATTCGTTTGCTTATCGGAGGGTTGAACTGGCAGAAATCCAGGCGGAGAAACTAATGGTAAAGGCTGATGAGGCTCGATCGGTGATTCCGCGTTAAGTAATGATAGCACCGTCAGACCTTCAGTCGGACTAATGATAGACGCAGGCGTGTGGTGACTGTTGACCCCGCTAAATGAAGAACTATGGCTCGGGGAGAAACTTGGTACAACTGACGGGCTATCGCTGCCTCTCGGCGAATAGCCTACATCATCGTCGTATTGAGATTGGATATCCTGCGACTCATCCAGGAACTGAACTACCATGCAGTTTAGATTCGTGTACTGGAGGGAGCTCAAGAGCCTTACGTCGCGGTGGCAGTGAAACCCATGTCTGGGAAGTGCTGAAAGCCCCTTGTATCGAAGATCGCCGAAATTGTCTACCCGTTTCGTAGATGCAATCCTTTCTCGCTTGTTCGCATCGCCCGCATTTGGGCTGTCTACCATCACCTATCGAATTCTCAGCGCGTTTCACCTACTTAGGTACGCATCTATTGAAGAGATCTCACATCGGTAATGACGAGTTCGGCACCGATTGCTAGGTCGTCATGTTAGTAGCACGTGGATGGAGCATGTCAGTAGTGAGATATCTCACCATGGCATCTGGAAAGTCCTTTTCCGGCAAGGTCGTGAGATCGAAGAATGCGTCGTCGGAGTGAATTTCCTTCATTCAGGATCGCGGTGATTCTGGCGATGTGCGAACGTATTTGACGTGAACTGGCGCTAGACCAAAGCCCACGGCAGAGTCTTACAGGCCTCTCCGGAAGGTCAGCGGCACTTATGTCCAACCAAAAGACGTCTTTTGCTAAGAAAGTGGGTAATATCAGAGTCGTAGTCCGTATCCGAAACCACGGCAAGCCGCATTAATAGAGCGGGGTTTACCCCACAGCCCAAGCGAATGACGGTCACAAGGAAGAGGAAACTTTCGCCGGCTTTTCTCCTTCGTCGTATCAACACCTAAACCTAGTATCCTTTCATAAGAGGGAATGATATATATCTTTGAAATAGTTCCTACGTCGCTGATACCATTGCGCTCATTCAAACATTGTAGCGTTGCTCATTTCATCTGCAGTACCTTCATTTCGCATACTAACACCATGCCCCACGCATTGTTCCCAGAGAGGGGCCAGCCAAGCTTTTATGGCGAGAACTTGTATGTGAACGACGGTCTCCTACGCCCGGAGCAAGTAGGCGCTTTGAAGCCATCCTCGCCAGACCTACCTGTAGAGGAGCTTCGACGGCGATACAATGAAGACGGATATGTATTCTTGAAAGGCCTCTTGCCACGAGAAGACGTTATCAAAGCTCGAGAAGAATACTTCAGAGCGCTTGCGCCAAGTGGTGTTCTAAAACCAGGCACTGCACCAGTAGACGGGATCTTCGATGATACGAAAGACAAGGCGGATTTTCCAGGTATAGGCGCGGGCGCCTCGCCAGGAAACGGAAAGCCGGGTGCAGAAACAGCGGAAATGTTTGCCGACTTGGCTCTGAAGGCTCACTATGCAGATTGGTACAAGGAAACCTTTTGCAAGCATCCTGTGCTCAAGGACGCGATCGCGCGAATCTCGGGTTTCGGCGATAATATCCTGGGTGTACCGAGAAGCTTATTGAGGAACAACACGCCAGGAAACAAGGCGATTGGCGTCCATTATGATCAGATCTTCCTTAGACATGGGGAGGATACAAGCTTCACCGCTTGGGTACCGATGGGAGATATAAGCCTGACCGGAGGCGGGCTCATCTACTTGGAAAACGGTAAGCTGGCATGTAGCGACCAGCCATTTCGGTGTCTAATTTCCAACAGGGCATACACTCGGTCGAGAAATCGAGGCTGACTTTACGCGGAAAGCAAAAGAGAGTGGACTCACTGATGAGCAGGCCAAGTATGCTTTCAACCAAAACATGCTCTCTACCGGCCTTCTTGCAGACGGCCCTCGAGAGTACAGCGAGATGTTTGACCGCCGATGGCTCGTCACCGCGTATGAGGCCGGTGATGTTGTACTTCACACGCCATACACGGTAGGCTTGTTAGACCTTTGCCCCGAAAGTTCGCACTGACACAAATCTACCAGATTCATGCTTCGACCATGAATTATGACCCAAGAAATGTGATTCGTGTAGGAACTGATCTGAGGTTTGTAGACCAGAGTCGCCCATGGGATAAGAGATGGGATAAACTTTACGAGTTCAATGACGGAGTGTAATACTAAATGATGCCTGATGGTTTTCAATGTTAGATTTCAATGAAAATTGTCGAAGTTGAGCGCATCGTATCTGAGGGAATAGAGAACTTCATGCATTCGCTTTGTGATTAACGGTACTGAGCAATCACAAGAACTGCTGACAAGGTCTTGCATCACACAACTTTATACTTTGTCACGTGTTTTATTAAGAGCAAACCAATAGTGTTTGAAAAACATCAAGAAGCGCATGGCATGAGCCTCAAGCCACTGTTCAAAAACCGTAAGTTACGCCTCGTTTTCGGCTTATCGTCACTAAAGCAACTTCTCAGTCCCCCTCATAAGGCTGTTGAGCTAGAGAAGAGGTAACTTGACACCCTGGACACCTATTGCTCCACTCTTGGCATATAATTTAACCCTACTGCCCCGTACTTCGAAAACAAATTATCAGTCAAACACTTCGAATATAATAGACATATACATACCTGGTAAGCCATGATAATATGAGTTCTTTCTTGAAATCATAACCTCTTCTTATAATGGGAAGTAATATATCAAGATTTAATTGTTGCATTATAATAAGCTAAGAAACTATTAGACCGCAATTCCGACTATATACTATTCGACGTCAAGGCTGGCCATCGTGTGTTCACATTTTGGTCAGTTTTGATCCTCACAGAAACTCTGAAACTAGTGAAGGCGGCAGCTCCGGTATTGTTTCTGATGGGAATCAACTAACGTCAGAGATAATCCCAATATACAGGAATTTTATACGATGGAATCATTGTTCTAGAAAGGACACTAGTAGTTGAAAGACTGCGGCAGATGTACAGCTCAAAACAAAATGTTATAGAACACTAACCTTTTCAAGAGAGTAGCTACCCTTACGAAAAGAGCAAACGGAGTTAGGAAAGGATCAAGTTCCGGTTGAATCTTGACAAAAAGCAAGAAGCATCGGTTGTAGAGTCAGAGCCAAAATGACCATGTGCCATCAGAAAAGATTAGAGTGCAAACAGCATGATTCCACAACCCTCATCCTCCTCGCAAACAGAGGAACACATTCTCACGGGATGGGTATCATGTGAGTCACTATATTTGGCTTTGTATCAACAATTCAAGTCATACCGCCCGCGCTTTCTTGAAGAACAACCCACAGCCCACCACAAGAAGCGACTTGATACCTCTTCACAGAGTCAAAGCGCGCTAAAAATCGCAACTTCGTTTGCAGTGAAAAGCTCACCACAGCAACAAACCCATATAACACGCTTCGTTTCTATTCTCACACACCATGTTCAGACTTTCAATCACAGCACTCCCCAAAAACCACGTCCCCCCTCCCGAGCCCTCGGACACAAATCTCAACTCACCAACCACAACAGTCATGAGTACCGAGATCACAACATCGAAGTGCCCCTACGGGGTCTTGAACCTGAAAGCCGTCGCGGAAGCAAAGCCCCTGCTTTCCAGCTCTTCGAACCCCTTCCATCAGCAACTTCACGACTGGCTAGATGAACACTATCTTCAAGGCGACATTCTGGGTCTAGCTGCCACGCAAGATGAACCACTTGGCTGTCGCATTCGATCCATTCAAGACCTTGTAAGTAATATTATCGCCTCGCAGGACAAACCAGTTCTTCTTATAGCGCGTTACTGATATCCGCTTGCTGTAGAGCATTCTAGCCTGCGCATATAGCAACGCTCGCTCACTCAAGGAAAAGATCTCAAGGCAGCGCGGCATGGATCATGAGCTGTACTTCTACGGGCAAATGGCTGATGAGGAATCGAAGAAGCAAGCGGCGGACCTTATGAAGAGCGTTCAAGCTATGATGCGGGGTGGAAGTGCTGCTAGTGGGCTTCAGGGTTGACGGTGGCTTATGTGAAGGTGATATTAGGTAGAGACATTCTATCAGCTTGGGACCTATGTTAGATGTTGATGTTATCGTACAGTTGGGAACATGATCTTCGGATAACGGCGGTAATATATGGTGCCTTGGGAATATACTCGATGATGGACTTTGTCTGTTAGCATGACTCTTCCTCGCAATGACCGCGTAAACGCACTGTGACCTCAAATACTATACTGCCTTCCTAGATCAAGTCTGGCTTACCTTCACGATACTTTTGCTTTCTACTCCTGCAATTCAGACCTCGCGGATAAGAACTTGGGAAAAACTCCAAAAACATACATCGAGTAACCGCCACCACCTCCGCGTAAACCGAGTAACAAATCTATGATGTTACAACATAATCCCACCAAAACGATGACTCACTTCATACTAACATTCCTCTCTAAATGAATTTCTGTTAAACCTAATAAACCCCCGATCTCGCATTCGACTATCACCCCTAAAATTCTTCCACACCAAGTCCCGAACCCGCCACTCAACACAGAGAGCTACCAAAGCAAGTTCACCATAACCACGAAGCCAATCTTCGCAATTAAGATTTTTACATTCAAAAACACTGGAACACGATGGACTCTGGCAGACTTAGCATTACCAGACAAGTAACCAGCACGTTTTCCACTGTTCGCGTTACCATAACTATGTATCAAAGCCACCCATTCCAGCGACACATCCAATACATATATCCACAAATAGTTAGCTGAAACCTTCAACATAATATCAGATACTAGAGGCATAGACAAGAAAGTAAATGTCGTGAATTACAGAAAAGGCAAGACGAGGATTTTGCGTAGTGTCAGCAGCGTCGGAGGAACATAGACGTTTAAATTGTGATACAAAGCTAGAGTGATATCGCGCTAGAGCCAAGTAACTACGTGAGTTCTGGGTTCTTTGTTCGGTTCTGAGCGTGATGTGAAAGCCAATTCATTTCTAGGCATATTTGGATATACTTGGTGCTGCTTTCTAGGTATTGTTCACGGTGACGCCGTTGATGTTTGGAAACGCAAAATCTGAAACGAGACAGGGGATTCAAACACGAACCTGAGAGATAAATTTATAATGGTGGAGATTAGAGAAATTTGTCGCGTAAGAAATGGATAGGGATGGATGGTCAAATCTACACTATAGGACCTATCTACTTGTCACCTTCGTCTATCGTGTCAAGGTTCATCTTCGAATAATGGTGTTCTCTTATACAAAGTTCATGGGTAAATGTACAAGTACTCCGTAGTTAACACTCACATTTCACTAGATAGATAGCACCACCACTACATACTAAAAGGAAACTCCGCCCAACACCCCCATCCCATTCACCTCATCGCAATCGCCACACCCATCAACCCACCCACCTCGGCCCTACAAATCTCCACCCAACAACCAAACGAACCAAAGAAGAAACCCTCGGCAAGACAACCGTACACTAGCACACTAGATACTCGATACGTACCAAATCACCATATGTAAGCTGACCCGGACAAGACGCCACAAGTACCTCACCACTTACTCACGCTCACCTCCACATACTTCACAAACACTGCACACGCTAATACAACACCGGCAACGCAACACGGTGGCCGAAGACCGGGCCAAGCGAGTGAAGTCCGGCGTACCAGACGCAGCCTAGTCCGTTTCACCGGCCATAAGATTACTCCACGCCGCCCCCCCCATGCGCATCTCCTTATAGTCCGAGACTTTTGGTGGGCGCCTATCCTGTTGTCGGTATCTATGTAGAGTATCTACATGTTAGACATGGTCAAAATTGGCATGTTTGTGATAGTCATTTGCGTGGGTGTGCTTGGGGGGCGTTAGCGTGGTGGTGGATGGGTTAAGCGAAGATGAATGTGTACTACTCCGTATCTACATAAGGTTTGTTTCGCGCGAGATGGTTATATTATCTTGGTAAGTGCTGCCCTGTGTTTTGATTCAATGCAAGGCTGTACGGAGTGCATGTGGTAGGTCTGAAGGCTATGAGGTGATGAGGTGATCGGTGGATGCGGTGTTGATTTTTGTTTGAGAAGTTAGGGAGGTTGATGTTGGACGTCGCGTGCAAAGAGTTTGGAAGTTTTTATAGATTGAGGCTGAGGTTTGTTTTGTATTACCAGTCTTACATGTTCGACACAAACATGAGCGATTATTACTCGATGAAAGACTGGCAGCTCCTACATAGGTTACTTACCAATGTCCCAGTCACATGGTTTGAGTGACCATGTTGATATTGGTACTCGATGCACGTCAATCGGACATTATACTCCGCCTATGTATTTCCCAGCCACTATGCTTGTGGTAGAGCTGGTGGTAAGGTCCACAGAAACAGTATGTGGCGCCGAGGTGGTTGGAATTGACTTTCGCTCACTCACTGATGCTTGCATGTTGTATGTATACTTCCCGTCGATCTGAGAAAACAAAGTCAGCGTATGTAGAAAGCCGCTGTATGCCTTGTGGGATCGAATCCCAGAGAATGCTGCGAAACGGTACGAATGGGATCAAAGAACCGATTACGAGCGCTTCCTCCCGTAAACGTTATTTTAGTTGGGATGGTAGCCCTCATTCAGGAAAGAGCAAATAGTTGATCTTCACATGGACACTTGTTCTGGGGCACATGAACGTCATATGTATACATGCGGGAGCTGATTATATATCATTGTACTCCGTACTCCTTTTTTCGTATCATAATCAGAAGAGCTACCTGCAATACATACAGATATTTGCTTGGGATTGATGGCACTTTCAAAGGATGGGGTCCTCAGGCTAATGGCTGTGTTGAATATTCATCAGTAACGATTCATTCAGCATATGGTTCAAGTTGACATATTCCTCATGCTATCTTCGTGGCTTTCCACGTTTGGCGTCGCGAGAAGACCAAAAAGAGACCATTGTGCGGACTGTTTTCTGACGTAATTAGCCATCTTTTTCCTGTTTTGCGATAGAGAGGCTGATGTTGGATCTGGATAGCGTTGACATCGGGGATTTCTGATATCCGTGCTGGGAAAGGCAGGGATGTAATCCAACAACGGGCTCTAATGATCCTCTAGTCCAGCAGCAGGACGAGGCTGTGAGCATGCAGAGGGGCACATTGAGGGCGCTGTCTATGGTCATGCTCATTCAGACGGCTCTCGGGAAGTCTAAAGAAAGAGCGTGATGTGTAAAGGAAATAGTGTACGTTGCGGCGTCGCAAAAGGCCCACAGCGGTGAGCATAGCATCCAGTGCTGTACCTGTACAGGACTTTGACGGAAGTTGAGGCCCAGGCGTACGGCGCGGCGGGCGGACTGACCCCTTTTCGCAAATGGCAGAGCGTAGTGATGACGGCAGAGTGAGTGATCATCAGCATGCTAGAGAAGGGCTTCCCTGGACAGACCGCCACATTGCTACCCCACGAAATGCTCGAAGTGGCAGCTGAAGGTGACATAGTCCCTGGTGGTAAAGATGATGATGCCGATGATGATGGTTTAGGTTGGTCGTTGCACTCTAGTGTTACACCTATCTACTATGTTTGCATAGGAGCCAGAGCCTGAGGTGCACGCTGATGACAAAGGCAGCCTCGGTTCTCACGGTACCGCTAGTGCTGCTCTCGGCCTAGTGTGGCTAAATATAGTCAAAGCTGTCCATTTTCTTTGTGCACAGCCTCGCCCAACTCTTCTTGGCCTAGATCGTCATACTATGTATACACTTTTCCCAGATAGGAATAGCGCCTTCACCGTCGAGTATCGCCATCCCAGGCCTTGCAGTCGTTTTCTGAGATTGTTCGCGCGCCGCTGGGGGCGAGCGTCTGCAAGCTGACGCCCGGTGGTCTCTTGTCCATCACTGAGGCGTCGTGCATCGTGCATGTCTAGTGTCAGGTCCCTGGCGGCGTTGTCCAGGACCATCGGACAGGCCCTGGCGGAGTCCACCTCGCATATCTCCTAACCGTTCAAGCGTCGTTCTACGCAGGAGCCCGCTCCATCCATATCTCACTGAGCAGAGGCCTTAACATCCTTCGCGACGGGCTTTTTGAGATAATGGCGGGTGTCGTAGCAATTTCCGATGAGGCGCCTCTCCTCCCTGACATAGCTTACTTCAACATACCGCCTCTCCGCTCCGCCCTGCTGAGAGGAATCAACAAGCCAGACACAAAAGTGTATCGTTTCCCCACAGGATTTGCTGCTGGAACACATAATACCATCCCTCCGCTCCCAGTTCACCATCCCTGTGCCTACCCTACCCTATCCTACCCTACCTCACCCTACCTGCCCTACCTTATACTCAACTATCCGATCCCGCCATACATACCCACCTATCCTCATCATACCGCTCTCCCGGTTACTCGCAATCTAAAAGCCGCATCTGGATATTGGAATCGGCTGAACTTCGCCGCATGCACATGCAGTAGGGGCAGCCATCATTCCAGCCTGGTGCGTCTCTGCATACAACCGTTACCGCAGCCTCTTGGAACCTGGCTTGCCATCCCCATCCCTGCGCGGCTCCAGCCTCCAACACGAACCTGCTCCAAACATAAGTACTTTTACACTTGAAATGTTACCCAGCGCCCAACTGCTGACGACTCCACCGTCGCATGCCACCTACAAGCAGGACGACTTGACGTACTCTGCCAAGTCGCTCATTTCTTCGAGCTTCATCTTCCTTCACGTTGATCAGAATAGCAACAGGCCAAAAGAAGACATGCAACCAAGACCAAGGAGTCGGACTAATGATGAGAAATTGTGGTTCCGTATGGGCAGCCGGAGGCGCGAGGAGGCGGAAACACATGAGCAGTCGGCTTATCACTACACAGCTTCTCGTCACACTCCGAGCAGATCGACGTCGTCAGGGCAATACGCACCGATTCCGGTGATATCCACGAGCGAAGCCGATAAGCCTCTTCCATTGTCTCCCGAGTCGCAGAAAAAAAAGCATAAGCCAGCATCGTTACGCAGCCTCTTATCCCGTCATCCTTCCCAGGAGACGATCAACTCTGCTCACCTCCAGCCTGTTTCTGCCCGCTCTCACTTGCGATCCGGTTCAAAAGACGGAAAGTTGAGCCCTGAGCCACAATTCCCACCTCGCATATCCTCCCGTAGCGCTCCCAATTCGCCCCTCGATGCTCCGTCAAATTCATCGACCATGGCTCGAGCTCAATCTACCTCCCCATCCCATGTCGGAGTGTCCAATTTTGAAGCCTACTCACTCTTCCCCGCGCCACTCCAGACCAAGCCGCGGTCGACATCCACGGAGACGTACTTCGAACCCAGTGCTCCGCGTGGCGCCCGCACTTTCCCAGATACCTCCAGGCCAGCCACAGCTATGCCAAACGATCCTAGAACAGGAGGTCCTCGACCGCACACATGGCTGTCTTCAACGGAGCCGTTCAACAACGACAATGAGTTCCACTTGTTTGCAGAGGCTACCAGCGGTCTCCCCGGCGATCTTGACACCATGTCTCCCAACGAAGCACCCCGTCTGCAGGCTTCCCTCTTCTCAACGGGTCGCCAGAATGACACAATTCCGCTCCCCTTCAAGGACTCTTCGGCGTTTGGAAGATGGCAACCCAACCCCGGCGAATTCATCCCCCGCCAACACCTGCAGCCGCGCAACCCATCACCTCCTCAGCCCGACTACTCATCCAGGCCCGAGACAAACTACCCTCCCCGCGAAATTTTCCCCCTTCCAAGCATGGAAGACGACTGGGCTCCCCAACCACGATTTCGAGAATTTGAGACGTCTGCCTCTGCTCTCCCCGACATGGACTTGTACAGTCAGCCCGAACCCAGCTATTCAGCTGCGCCATCCAGTTCAGCCTTTCCCCGCCGGGCATCCTACGACCGCCCTCCCACGTCACCGATGCCTGCAAATCTCATCGCCGTCAACATGGAGCTGGAAAGGCTAGGTGTGGAAGACGAGCTACACGATGATGACGAGTTGCCTAACTACGCCCAAAGCCAGGCAGAAATGCAGGAGAAGAAGAGGGCCGAGGCAGCGGCGAGAGCGCGAGAACTGGAAAGCCGCTGGAACAATTCTCGCGGATGGGCAGGCCGGTAAAAACATCTTGAATTTCCCTTACATTGTCGCGTTCCAGCGTTTGTTATCACCGCGTATTCCATATATCTTCATCATCGCATTATCTTCACTTCTTCAACACGTTGCTGCTTCATTAGCGTTATCATCAGCATCAGCATCAGCATCCACTGTCATCACCTTCGTTTTTCCAGCGTCGATACGATACCCTCACTTGATTCATTGGTATTTTACATTGGTGATTTTTGAACTGGGGTATTACATATGTACGGGGACTGGATTCTTTTCCCCTCCCCTTTCTTTCTCACTTAATCTTCTATGCACGTTTCATTTCTCCTTGTATATATTTACACACATGTTTATTGCGCTCGCCCGCTTGCTTTTGTACAAAAGTTTGTTCCGCTTTGATTGGTCTACTATGTAGATATATAAGACTTTCCAGCCTGCCTGCCTGGCGAAAGGAAATACGTTAATGATACGGTTATACTATACACGCACCCATATTCCTCTCCCTCACTTCACCTCTCAAATCCACAACGTACCAAGTAATACCCACATACCAAACTAAGCAGGCAATCCGTATAACGACTTACCAACCATCCAATTACCACGCCCCAAGAACGGCATCACCCCCCGGAACCGAACGCGACCCTCTTTACGGCCCCCAGGATCATCATCGTCATCACCACCAACGCCAAAAGAAACAGCTCAACCGCGCGAGAAAAACCACATAATTTCCGTTCTGCAGCTATTTTGTCAGACCACAAGAGAGCTAACGCGTCGTCCGTCCTGTCGTATTATCCCGTGTCGCGCCGGTGCCGGCGTCACCGGGCCTGGCAAGTCGCGCTTTGCGTGGCGTGGTGTGTTGGTACTTGCTTTACGAGAGGGGGAAGGTTCAAGGCTCCACTTAAGTCGGGCATTTTTCTTTTTGGATTTGGTTGGGGTGAACGGTGGGTAGTTGCTTGGTTTACATACATAGGTAGTTATGGATAGATGGTTTGAATGACTGTGTAGTATAGTATTGTAAATACCAAGTGAACGATTATTAATTCTGGGTATTCTGCGAGTGAAAGTGTAGGTTGGGTCAATGGGTCTGGTATGAGGTATCTAGTCTCTAACTACCATATCTACGTAATGATTCATGGAGTTTCCTTTTCCTTTTGGAAGAAGTGCATATATGTGGTTTGATTGTGTATAAATACATAGCTTTTGTACGCCGAGGCTCGTGGGTACATGGCATGTATGTGGATTACGTATATATTCCACTCTACGGTGTACTCTGTTTTACTTTACAAAGATTAGTAGATACTTAGGTATACATTGTTCTGTTCCTCAAGCACGTTCGATCACGTTCCCGTCTCACCCCAGCAAATCTCAAATCAGCCTTGGGAAACGCCTCGACTATTTCCCAATGCGGCGCGCGCATACAGCCCCCTACCTACCTACACTCATCCATACGGAGTACATCCATCACCATGCCAGCGGCTGCGTGCATGCATGCACGACCCCGGATTCAGAATTGTACGATAGTCAACTTAGTGAGCGAGCGACAAAACTAGGGGTATTCACATAGTATCTTACATAGCACGCGAGCGTTTCTATCCCGTGACTGCATGGCACAAGGGGCTACGTGGGTGGAGTATGAATGGGCGCGATGGATGCCCTTCCATGTATGTGTGGGCGTTACTTCTTGCATTCCTTGTTTAGGAGATAAGTATAGAGGCCACTCATGCTAAGGAGATCGCTGCGTGGCTTGCTGGTGTTGCGTTGTGTGGGACGGATAAGGAGCGCGGGAGATGGGGAAGCGGAGGGATGAGACGGGAAGGGAAGGGTGGCCTTGTTTTGGGTAGGTGAAATGTTACGCTGTGTGACGGGGTAGTCCCGATTTGTTTATTGGAGATGATATGTATGTATTTGTTCAAACAATTCTGTATTTGGAGTATCTATGGTTGAAGTTTAGTATGTAAATTCCTACGAAAACATATTTACTAATAGATCCATCAACAACCAACTCATTCCATCTCATACGTACCTCTTTCCCTCGTCCAAAAGCAAGAACCATCGACGAAGAACTAAAATCTAGACGATATTTCCATTCTACATCGTTTCGTTTCATTTCATTTCGTATCTTCCTCTCAAAAGAAATCTTGGCGGCGCCGTGCCCGGGTACTTAGATTCGACATAGCTACGTAAAGGTCCCAGAATAGCCACGTAGGTAAACAAGGATACAGAGTATAAGCTGCCAGTAATGATATCTCCTCGTCCCGGAAATTAAACACGACCGACATGCTACTAGCCACATCTATCTAATCCACATACTCCGTACAGACCTACATACATAAATACCAAAAAAAAGTTTTTTTTCCTTCCTTGCTGAGTCTAACCGCTTACTGAAGGAGCTGTACTTTGTAGCGTGATGTGGTGCCCCCACATCGAAGGACAAATGTAGAAACCTACAGTAATCATACAAGGAGAAAATAGGGATCGCCCACCGTTGAGACTCCCTTGCAAGTTGTGGATCCTAGCCTGCTCTACCCTGCCCTAACCCCCGTCTCGTTCCTCCGTGCATGCACAGTACTTATCCAACATTGTTCGGAAAGGAAAACTACAAAGACAATACCCTACCTTACATAGTATCTAGGTGTTTGGTGGAACATCACCTACCTAGTCACTCTAGTCACGTGGGGTGAACGGCCTGTGGGGGCCAAATAGTGGATTTGTAAAGTAACTTAACACGTGCCTAAGTACGGAGTATGTAGGTACTTAGGTAAGTAGTCATGAACACCAAAGAAGTCTTGGCCCGGTACATCGGCTCATTACAACGGCACAACCTACGCATGCAGGTATACCAACCCACCCACCGTAGGCACGTACGTAAGTATCCACCCACTCGCCAGCCATCAAGCAGGAAGAGGAAAAAGAGGAAAAGCCAAGGAAACGAAACTAAAATTCATGCCGACCTCGGTTCTTGGGGCTAGACATGCGTCATCGACACTATCCATTGTATGTATCCAGTCCAACGGTGAGTGAGGCATCGGTACAAGTTACCTCGAAAAAGAGAGAGAAACAAGTATTTCGCAGCTCACATGCCCGACGTGCCCGAGGCTGTACTTGGCCGGATATGCGACCTATCAATAGCTTGATTGCCGTTTTCGTGCGCCGTGGGCTGGATGGGGAAAGCAAAGGTTCGGTTTGGTGGGATAGATGTGTAGTTGTGTGGCCATTACTGCAACCAGTCGATAGTATGTATCACGAGTGACTTCTACATATGTGAGATTATGGTTGGGCAGCTTATACCAAGGGAAAGTGGGCGCGGATGCGGTGAGGTTGAAGATGTTGCATGTTGGCAATGCCTTGTATTGTTCATGTTTGCAGGGATTCAACTCGTATCTGCATATGTAGATGGCTAGGCGAAGAGCTAGATAGTGGTAGCTTAGCTTATCTTATGTACGTCTTTTGTATCTATCTATGCCAGGAGCAGCGGGGCGCGGGGAGAGAGATGAAGCGAGTGGAGGAAAGATCGACGTCATTCCCGCGTATTGCGATGCTTGCCGGAGAGAATATTTAATTCACTGGCATTATGCTGGGGTAATTTTTCGGCTGCTATGGTACGTATATGCCGTGGTGATAAGGGACGATGGGGCTGTGTGTAAGACGCGGGCCGGAGTGCATAAAAGTCGTCCATGGCGGTTGGTTGGCCCTAACGGGGAACTGAAAATAGAAACATGGTTTACATCGTCGTGAGGCCTCTTACCTTCGGTAATACTTGAGATTACTCTGGCCGGGGCGGTAGGCTGTATGTGGGGCTTCATGGTTTGGTTTGGATGGGGGAAAGGAGCGGTGTGTCGGTCGGTGTTGAAGAGGGTTTCGATATTGTGTGTGGCTGGATTGAGAAACATCACCGTGGAGGTTGCAAGGCAGATAAATGGAGAGATGAAGGGGATAGGGGCGAATGGTGAGACATTAAGGGATGAATTGATGCTGTTCATAATATGGTGTTATAAGAATAGATCATGTGGATAGTGAAAAATGTGCTGGATGCGATGCGATGCTATGCAATGCAATGCTACAAAACGCTCAAGGGAATTCGAAACTGGCTCAGCCTACTGCATACTACGAGCATGTTCCAGAGCAAGACTTCTTACCTACCAGAGGTGCATGGTTTATGATGATAGAGTGAAAGTTGAGGGATGCAAGCCGCTCAGAGTCTGATGACCTTGTTTGGATGTGGAGATGTGATGCTGCTATTCCGTGCTCTCTTCGTACGGCTGTTTCCTCCGGGTGGCGACAATGGCGACAATTCTGCCAGAGCCGTACGAACCGTCGAGGTCGCCGCAATCGTCTCACAGGTCAACGAACGCGACAGTATAGTCAGCTTTCTTGAGGATGTCTTTGCAGTCAGACTCGCTGCACCCTTACTATACAATCTTTCAGGTAGTCGCACAGGTATAGGCACATTCGTTTGCTGCAGGTACTCCGAATCAACAAGTGTCCAGAGTACCCTGCGAAGTTCCAGATCCTTCTGTGTGAAGTTTGGATCCTTGGATTTCGCGGCCACAAGAGCGTCATGAAGCTTACTGATATCATCTCTAGTCTCAGGAATATCAGACATGACGATCCAGCGACGGTACTTGGACGACGACACAAACTTGAGGTGCGTCTTAGGAAGTGGAATCGCCAACGGTCCGCCCTTCTCAACCTCCACCCACGTCTCTTTACGAAACCACTGGGCGGTCCATCGCACGGGAACGGTCGAATACTCCTTACCCCCGTTTGCCTTTGCCGTGTCGATGCTGGCCCATGTTTTGCGGAGTTGCACATGAGTGCCGAACTTTGACCTATCTTGCGGGTTGATGATGGCGCCGAACATGAAATTCTCCCACGCATAGCCCCACTCAGCAGAGTCTGAAGGATAATCGAGGCGTATAAAAGGTTCCTTAAGACCTCCACGACGCATAGCACCGTAGGCATGGACAAGTTCATGAATGAGTGTGGTGGCCAGTTGGAAGTCATGCCGGAATTGGTCACACCTAGAGCGCGTACGGTATCCGGAGTCCTCGTTGCTGTAGAATTTGAGCATTCTATCGTTTAGCTCGATTAGTATGGATGAATTGTATTTGAATGCGTTGGAGCAGGTTAACGTGTGTGATGGACGGCGCTCGTGGAAGCGTGTCCGTCCCCATAGTCGATCTGTGTTTGCGCCATTCACCCAGCGAAAGATAACACAATGCTCAAGACAATGAAGCGCTTTCCTTACCCCCTTTACGTAGAGCTTGATCTCAGCTTCGGGCTTCCAAGCTATTGGGTTATCCAGGAATGCCCTACCAGTTGCAGAGTCAACCTGTTGGCACCCGTATGTAAGCGGGATGAAGAATTCAAGCAGATTATCATACTCAAGGAAGAGGGAAGCCAACTGGAGTGCCTGTCGAAGATGGAGACTTTTTTCTAGGAAAGAAGCATTGTGAAATATGGGGTGAATGGCATTGTCGAGGTTTCCAGGGAGAACGGAATCATCGTCGAGAAGTTTGAGGCGATCGTTCGTATTTGCAGCTGCGATGAGTTCGTTGATTCCGAAGTTTTCAGTACACATTATGATCTGTAGGATCTTTCGTCGCAGGTTGCGGTGGATCGGACGACATGATGACCGCGAAGGCGGCATGGCGAGGTTATGTCGAACAGTAACATTGTGAGACCTACGAGACTGAGAAGAAAGAAACGTGACAGAAATAGACGGAGACAAGGGTAGTTATTGTTATTTTTCAAGGGGTGTTAAACAGAGAGACAAAGAGTTTGTATCAAACAAAGAACTTTCTGGGAGGCGAGGCAAGACATAGGTGATGGTGGGGCTTGGAAATATCCGTGTTGCAAAGGTGGAATCGGTGTTGTTCGTGTTCTATCAAGGTGAACGTAATGTGCACATTGTAACTGGCCAGTGAGCTTTCACCTTTTGGAGGACCACACAGTGCCTGAAGATGTGGCTATTTGTATCAGAGAGATGTATTTCACACCTTGTCGTTGTTTCTCTGGCTATCAGGATCAGATCCCGGGTTCTTGACCAGCACGCCAGAAAGCGTAGAATTTGATTGGTGATTGATTGGACTTGTGATTGGCTAAGACGAGAGACATCACGTGAGACTTGGGCTGGTTACACATTGAGATGGGAAGGGCACGTGGTGAGATCACGTGAGAGAGGAACTCATTCATAGAGTGGTAGACATATCATAAGTTGATTAGATAGTAAGCTTGTTAGCGAATTTATTAGTAAGTAATGATCCCTTGCTGTGTTTATATCTAATCAATGTATGATCGACAGGATAGTACTTATCAATGAAATGTAAAAACTGCTAAAGGTGGCAGTTGATAGATTCGTCAACGTCACTTTCGAACCCTCCAATGATGAAATGTCCATTCAATGTCGTGATTGAACTATAGTGATGGCACTACTGCGTACTTAGAGATATTATGCTACACTACGACAAGCAATGACATACTTACTCCGTACTGTGTCAGTACAACTACGCGTCGCAGCATGTTAGCGAATCCTCGCTGTCACTCGGGCCGATTCCTCAGCTTCGTTTGCACGTGTCATCGCCTTCCACGTCTTCCCGAGCGCATTTCATACAGTATCGGGCGAAGTTAAGGGAAAAAACCATAAAAAGATATAGCATGAGACAGGAAATTCTAATGTTTGGTGAGAAGAAAGGTTGTACGAAGTAGACCGCGACCTGGTGGCGTCTTTCACGCGTCAGCACGTGCTAGCGCGTTTATCGGCGGGCGCTACGGAGTAATTCGGCCGGGTGTTATCCTTGGTGTCTACCCACTACGCCATCAATTCTACCTTTTACCTATCTAATTCTCCGCAGTGCGTAGCCTTCGATTTGCAATTGGGGACGCTATCTGTCCTTGTTTGGGACCACGGCGCGTATCCACATCGCTTATCTTGTGTATGCTCCTCCACCTCTACGACGCGATAGCATTCGCAGTCTAACGACGCGCAGAAAGCATTGTGTCGCATTTGATGTCGAACATACACTGGGACGCGTTGCATGCTCAAGCCAAGGCTACAGCTACGGGTAGCCTCGATGTACAGCCCCGGAAGCTGATGATTGGCATCGTCTTGGTGGGCAAATCCAGTCCTCTTGGTGAATTCGACTTCGTCTGGATTAGAGGCCATGCCAAAGTTCGTGTCTCGACATTAATAGATGTCTTCAAAGACAGGGAGGGCATAGGATTGGATATCGAATTGCGATTCAGAGGAGTGGCCCTCCCCCCCGAAACCAAGATGGGGTTTTTGAACCACCATGGAGACCGCCTGATAATTCTGCAATCCGTGGAAAAGCATCCGGTAGCCTCGACTCCCCGGCCTGTCTCATTACCAAGTGCTTTATCTACGTCGTCTACCCAAACTACTCCCCAACACGCATCTGTTGACCAGAGGATTCCACCCTTCAATACCCCATCAATGGCATCCAGTTCCGCAAACCCAAAGAGGGAGCCGGCACCTTCGTGTGATCTACTGCGGGATCGGCGGATGCTAGGCGGACAGTCTCCACACGTAGCTTCTGATTTGGACAGGCAGAGTATCTCACCTCTGAGTTCTGTTCCTTCTACTCGAACATTTAACCACGACATCAAGTCCAAGAAACTGAACAACGATAGAACTTTTGCGAATTATAGGGGTCAGCCCACTCCATCTATGTCACTCGCTACGCCCGCCATTCGTTCAGCAGGACCGACAAAATACGAAGCCCCTCCTGCACAACCGGTCAATGCAGAATACATACCTCCTACCGAAGCTCCGGTCAAGGCTGAGAGGCATCTACTACCACGTGCTGGGACCCCCGAACCTGATATCCCGTTTGACCCTGAACAAATATTCGAACGAGATGTGCCATTAGAGGTGGAGGATGCCATCAAGCCAACGGATCGCTTCCTGAGAGAGATCATGGACCAGAACACACCGGAGATCCTCGAAGCCGGAGTTGCCAAGTCACTCAAAGTCTTAGAATCCTTGAAAACAACTTTCTCTCGATATGCTGCTTCAAGTCCGGATGCTGCTGCTTGGGTTGAGGCGATAAAAAAGCTAAGCAGTCAAGCGGCTCCTACACGCACTGTTGTCGGTGTGGTAGGAAATACGGGAGCTGGAAAGAGCAGTGTCATCAATGCTCTGCTAGACGAAGAGCGTCTCGTTCCTACGAATTGTATGCGTGCCTGTACTGCTGTTGTAACTGCCATTTCCATGAACACGAGCAAGGATCCTGGTTCCAAATATCGTGCCGAGATACAGTTCATCGAAAAGACCGATTGGGAAAAGGAACTTCGCGTCCTCATGACCGAGTTTATGAACGACAATGGTACCATATCACACGACGTGAGAGACCCCAACTCGGACGCTGGAGTAGCTTGGCAAAAGTTCCATGCTACCTACCCCAATATCACCAGGGACGAACTCAGCCAGTGGTCGGTTGAGACACTGATGGCTGAGAAGACGGTCCTTGGCTGTCTAGGCACAACTAAACACATCCAGTCAGCTTACCCGGATCGATTCTACACGGAGTTGCAAAAATACGTCGACAGCAAAGAGAAGTCAACGGGCCAAAAGGACAAAGACAAGAAGCAGGCGAAGCAGACGAAGCCGGCCGGTGAAATTGAATACTGGGCTTTGATAAAAGAAGTGAGGATATTTACAATGTCGGAAGCTTTGTCCACGGGTGCGGTTATCGTTGATCTTCCTGGTGTTCACGACTCCAACGCTGCCCGTGCTGCGGTTGCGGAGCGCTACATGAAGCAATGTACTGGGCTCTGGATTGTCGCGCCTATCAATCGAGCTGTAGATGACAAAGCTGCCAAAAATCTGCTAGGCGATACTTTCAAGCGGCAGCTCAAGTACGACGGAAATTATTCGAATGTCACGTTTATCTGTTCCAAGACGGACGATATCTCCATCACCGAAGCGACTGGTAGTCTGGAGCTGGAAGATCAAATCTCTGTCCTAGAAGAGCAGCGACGAGACTACAAACAGAAGATTCAAGCCACCATGGAGGAAATTGAATCTTTTAAAGATTCTATTGCGGTGTACAACGATGTGATGGAAGAGACTGAGAAGGATGTAGAGATATGGGAGAAACTACAAGACGACGCCGATAGCGGCGAGACAGTTTTTGCTCCTACTAAGAAAAAAACTATCCAACAAGCGCAAGAGGGGTACATCGGAGAAAAGGGCTCGCAAGCGTCAAGCAACAGAAGACGATTCCGATGTCGATTTCATCGTTTCCGATGACGACGAGCCGGACCAGTCCGACGAAGAATCCGACAACGAGAGCTACGAGCCTCCGAAAGATCCGCTCACGATGGAGGAGATCAAGGCGAAGATTGAAGAATTGCGACAATCCAAGAAGACTGCTCGCCAAGAGAAAGCAATGACCAACAAGCAGATTCCGGAGCGGAAGATGAAAATTCGTGAACTCAAGGAAGAAGATGCCAAAATCCGTGGCGAAATGAGTGCTTTGTGCATTGCAGGTCGAAACAATTACTCAAAGGGTGCTATACAGCAGGACTTTGCAGCTGGCATAAGAGAGTTGGACATGGAGAACGCAGAAGAGGAAGACGAGGAGGCATTCGACCCGGATGTGGATCGTCGTGATTACGACGAGGTCGCCCGGTCACTTCCGGTGTTCTGCGTGAGCAGTCGAGCCTATCAAAAGATGTGTGGACGGTTGAAGAAGGACGAGAACGTACCTGGTTTCAGGACGCTTGAGGAGACCGAAATGCCTCAACTCCAGCAACATTGCAAGAAGTTGACTGAAGCCGGTCGCATCCAGGCATGCCGAAAGTTTCTCCTCAACCTCGTTCAACAGCTGAATACGTTCACGCTTTGGGCCTCCAATGACGGCACCGGTCTGAAGATGACCGGCGAAGATAAGAATAAGCAGTTTAATTATCTCCAGAAGCGTCTTGGGGAACTAGAAAAAGGGCTCGAGCAAGCTGTGGCTGCGTGCCTGCGCGTAATGAAGAAGGAACTACACAATCAGATTTTCGATCGCTACCCTGAATTGGTAGAAGAAGCTGTTCAGGCGGCACCAATAACGGCTCGTAATTGGGGCTACAGGGATGCAGGCGGACTCTACTACGCAACATATAAAGCTGTTGTAAGGCGTCACGGTGCCTACCACAGTAACACCGCCGGCCCTCGTGACTTCAACGCAGATCTGTAAGTAACCCAACACCTTCTCTCCCTTAACAAGCTAAGAGAACCCAGGATCGAACCGATCGTCAAACGTCTCGCGACAGGCTGGGAACGGGCGTTCCAAAACCGCCTCCCCAAAGCCTTTGACACCTACACAAACGACTCGGCACAAGTCCTCCATAAGTTCCACGAAACAATGGAAGACCGGGCGCGCCAAAACGGCGTCGGTCTAGCCAGCCTCGCCATGCTCAAAAACTCAATCTACACCTACGAGCAAATGTTTCGCGACCTAAACGCTCAATACCTAACAGCCATGACCGAAGCCCAACGCGAAGCAAGCCGCGACTTCGTCCCCACCATCGCCAGCATAATGGACATGGTTTACCACACGTGTACCGTCGAAGCCGGCGCGGGAAGCTACAAGCGGATGAAGGAGCACATGACTAGTCATGTAGAGAGGGTGCGACATCAGATGTTTACGGCGGCAACGAAGACGGTGGAAGGGCATCTTGAGCAGATGTGTGGGGGGTTGGAGGAAATGATGGGGAATGGGGCGGACGATATTTTTGCGAAGATGAGGGCGGATTATTTGCATGTTTTGGGGGGAGTTAGTGTCGGGGTGGACGTTATGCCGAGAGAGGAGAAGCTGTTGAGGAGGGCGATTAGGGCGGTGTTGAATGGGGTTGATGGGAAATTTGAGGGGATTGCGAAGGGTGAGATTGAGGTGGGTGGGGAGTCGGAGGATGTCGAGGGTCAGGAGAATGACGAAGACGTGGATATCGAGGCTGGGGAAGCGCCGAAGTTCGATGAGGAAGAGACGGATAGCATGATGAGGTCTCTCAGTTACTCTGCGGAGGACAAGCCGGTGCACGAAGCCGATGACGATGGTGCTGATGCCGAGGTTCCGTTTGAAGAGGAAACTAGCGCCCGTGTCGACGACGAGGAGGACGAGGACGACGAAGACGAGGACGAGGATGACGAAGATGAGGACGACTCCGAACTGGAGGTGTAGGAAAAGTTGGTGTTGTTTTTAGGTGTTGCTGGTGGATTGTTTGTTCTATCAACACGCAACTCCCGTTTGTGTATCTCGACTGCGTGTCGCGGAGCTGGGCCTGATGCGCCAGTAGTCAATTAACGCGACATGTGGCGTTTTTCTTTCTAAAGTCCTGTTCGAATAGGGAAATTCTTTTTCGTTCATTCTATTTTCTTGGCTAGGGCGGGAGGATTAATGGATTCTTTGGTGTGTATGTCACTTCTCTTTCTTTCTCACCTTCTTCCTCTGCTACTTCTGCTACTTTTTCCCGTCTTGTTTCCCGTTCAGCACGTGGGAAGAATGGGTTTGTAAATGTAATATCCTTTTTTTTTCCCTTCCCTCCTCTCTTATTCGCCTCCTTTGCCATAACCTCCCCCCACCTGCCCCCGTCCCACGCCCAAAATAGGGGTTTTTCCTTTCACGTCCGTTCTCTTCTTTTCACTTTTTTGTCATTCCCCAGCGCTGGTGTTTGGGTAAAATACTACTACTTGTATATAGAGCTACTGCTACAGCTACTACTGCCGCTTCTACAACTTCTTTTCCTTTGTCCTTGTCGACAACTATACCAAACCCGGCCCACCCACGACGAGGAACGCAGACCCGACCCCTCGCGCAAAAAAGTTAAACCGTTCTGGATTGAATTCAAATAGAATCGAAATCAAATTTAAAAGTAAAGTGCAAAGCGCAATCTCATCACTATATGTGTGATGGTAGATACTAGCCCACCACAACGACTTGTGAGAAGGTATGTTTCTAAAAGGCTATCCAATTGAAGCATGGATACAATAGCTCACTCTTATTCGCTATACTGTGCTATATCTTTAAGTGGCTGTGTTGTGTTGTGTTGTGTAATTTGTTTATTCATGTTGTACATATCCTAGCGTATTCATACTACGCCATGCCATGCCATGCTATACGATGCTACAGATACTACGGCAAGACCGAGCAGCGTCCAATCAATGGCGCTTCAGTGCGGCCACTGCAGCCTCGTGTATCGATGAGGAAAGTCTAGAAGAGGAAGGAGATGAAAAGGTAGATGGAGGAAGATCATTCCACAAGAAAGAGGGGAAAAGGACAGGAAAGAATGAGATGAAGATGATGATGATGATGATGGAATAGAGGAAATAATGAGAAAAGGAAAAAGGAGAATCAATCATCCCACTCCTCGTCCAAATTATCTATCAACCGATCCTCATCATCATTCCTCCTGTTGCGCCCCCGACTATCCTGCCCAAGCGAAACGCGACTATATCCCCTCCGCGACGGAAGAAATCGCGCACACGACGACGTAAGATTAACAAACATATCCTATCGCAATGAGAAAAAGGATTAGCAATCGCATCTTGGCTCCTTCCCCGGTCGAGCAACTCTATGACTTACAGCAACAAACTGCGCAATACCCGCCCACATTTGATAATTTGGTAACTGTCTCCAGCCCCGCTGATGCATAACCGTCCTCTGATACACACAGCCGCCCACGAGATAGACCAGCACAGCGATCAAGACGATGACGCCGAAGACGCCGCCGGGACTGAGGGCCTGCTTTTCGACGTGGACGCCGCCGCAGGCGTGTGGGGAGCGGCCTTCGAAGAAATAGACGCATTCATCTACGGCAGCAACGAAGGAGATTGCGGTTTTGGAGAGGGGGTCCGATTCGCAGAGGAGGGAGATGACGGAGGATTTGCGACGCTTGGAGTCGTTTTTGGGGTCGTCGGAGATGATTTCGCGGGAGGCACGGCGTACGGAGGGGCAGATGGAGCCGGAGGTGTAGTTTAGGATGAGTTTGCGGCCGCGGAAGACAGGATCGTAGCTGGTTTGGCTGGGGATGCGTGTCAGTGGTTTGGCGGTTGTGGGTAAGGCGGGATGGGGTGCGATTCCAGCTTGTGGGGGAATTGATGTGAACTCACCCGATCGAATACGTCTTGCCGTCGCGCTCATAGAACGCACTCACGTTCTTCTTTTCCTCGCGGTCCAGATCTTCGACGCTGCCTAACTCCTCTATCACAGGCCCGCAGAAGTTGAGGGTGAAGTTCGCGCCATAGTCGTAGCCTTTTGCGTGCCAGCTTCCCTCCTCGACTTCTTTGGATCCCTTCTTCTTGCCCTTGGAGTCTTTGGGATCTTTCGGGTCAGGGGGCGCGCGGTGCATCGGATTGAGATCGAAGAAGCGCTGGGTGGTAGGTGAGATGGCGGTACATGGTTTGAGCGGTTTGTCTGCGGAGGCGGCCAGCGTGCAGGATGCGAAGATGGAGAGGAGATGGAAGAAGTAGAGCTGCATGACGGCGGATTGAATAGATGTATGGACAAGTAGCAGTAGTTTCAATAGTACAAGTACAACCACCACGCTGTCACCCTCACGGAGTATTCCGTCTGCCTTTCCGACTTTCCAAGCCACGTTCACCTGTCCGTGCTCGGGTGCTATGCAGGCACAGGTCGGAGTTCATCCGCGCTAGACTGCGATAGGACTAGCTCGGCTTACCGAGTCTCGCGCGTCATTATGTGCATTAGACGACTCGGAACGCTGCTTTCCGTCGTCGCCTTCCATCGAACCACGTCAAATCCGTCGTCTGTTCTGTGCTTCTATAAGAAGACACAGGTGTCACTTCTGTCCACCCGGTCGGCGGCGCGTGTCTCGGTTTTCTAATAGCCTTTGGGAAGCGAATCGACTTCTTGAAACGTTTCGTGACATCCCCCTTTTTACTGCACGTCAACACAGCAAGCGAAAGGCGTTTAGTTCCACAACCATGGCGCCGAAACAAAAGACTGAGTCTGTTCCCGAGCAGCCGCATGGCTATGAGTTCTTTGGCCCGCAAGTACCATCTTTTGGAAGGTTTGAGGCGATCAAGACTGACCTGATGCAGACCTGGTGCTTTTGCCATATCCTTTGGTCTCCCTCTCGTCTGCTACGCCTTTGCCTTCTTTTGCAATGATATTTCTGGATGTCCTGCGCCTTCTCTGCTCCATCCGTCCACCCTGACGCTGGACCAGCTGAAGAAAGAAGTGGGCTGGACTGGCTTTTCTGGACTCGTCAACACGAATGCCGTCCTCGGTACTCTAGGCTACTACATGCTCAGTCTGACTCTGTATACGTTTCTTCCTGCTACCGAGATTATGGGTACTCAGCTGAGGAGCGGAGGGAAGCTAAAATATCGCTTCAATGGTACGTAGATCACGTGCATTTTCCGTCTCGAAATGTAAAGGATGCTGGTGTTAACAACCCTAGCTTTCACTTCTGCCATCTTCATCTTGGCCGCCCTCGGCGCTGGAACCATCATCGAAGGCGCCGACTTCCGCGTCTGGACTTTCATCAGTGAGAACTATATTGGCCTACTCACCACCAACATTCTAATTGCCTACGGAATCGCCACCTATGTCTACATCTCTTCCTTCAGCGTCAAGCACCCCAAGGACCCCAACAATCGTGAACTTGCTGCCGGCGGTCACACCGGCAACATGCTTTACGACTGGTTCATCGGCCGTGAGCTCAACCCGCGCATTACCCTCCCCATCTTCGGCGAAGTCGACCTCAAAATATGGTGCGAACTTCGTCCAGGCATGTTGGGCTGGGTGATCCTCGACTTTGCCTCTATTGCCCAGCAATACCGCAACTTCGGCAAAGTAACCGACTCGATCCTCCTCATCACCTTTGCCCAAGCCCTCTACACCCTCGACGGCCTCTACATGGAACCCGCTATCCTCACCACCATGGACATCATCGCCGACGGTTTCGGCACGATGCTTTGCTTTGGAGACCTCGTCTGGGTCCCCTTCACCTACAGCACCCAAACCCGCTACCTCGCCACCTATCCTGTCGAGCTCGGCCTTAAGGGCATCCTCGGCGTTGCCTCCGTTCAAGCCTTCGGCTACTACATGTTCCGCACCGTCAACAACGAAAAGAACCGCTTCCGCACCGACCCCAACGACCCCCGCGTCAAACACCTCAAGTACATCGAAACAGCTACCGGTTCCCGCCTCCTCGTATCTGGCTGGTGGGGCACCGCACGCCACATCAACTACCTAGGCGACTGGCTAATGTCATGGTCCTTTGTCCTCCCAACCGCGTTCGCCGGCTACGTCATCAAGAACGCCTCCACCCATGCCGTAGAGGCCTCTTCCCCGGATGCCGTCTTCTTCCAAAACACCTACCAGAAGTTTGTTGTCCCGGGCGAGGCGAAGGGGTGGGGCATGATTTTCACGTATTTCTACATGCTGTATTTTGCGGTGTTGCTGCTGCATCGAGAGAGGAGGGATGAAGAGAAGTGTAGACGGAAATATGGCAAGGATTGGGATCGTTACGTCGAGTTGGTGCCGTATAGGATCGTGCCGTATGTTTATTAAGGATTATTTTGGTGGGGTACGAATTGGATTGCTACGCTATCGGCTTACTTTTGAAGCTGGTTGAAGACGTGCATCTAAAATACTGTGCATCTAGTCCCATATTCTGGGCTTGGTTTGCTTAGTTTGTAATAGAGGGAGGGAGGGTAAAAAAGGGTGAGTGGAGGGGTGTAAATGGTGCAATGCTATCGCCGGGCGATTGAAGACATGCATCCATATATCTACATATCAGTTTAATGTTATCGCTCTGTACATGTTGGGTAGCTGGGAAATGGTGTGAAAGGCCTACAGTGCTATTACTAGATAGCTGGTAGGTGACCGGTCAGTTACTTATTAGTTATTAATGACATGCATACTATTACACTATGATTCTATGTATCATTTATCTATTACTTTCCTGAAATGGATTTTTGTGGTTGCATGTGTGTCTTTGGAGTTGGAGTTGGAATTGGTGATGAGGTTGGTGGACGCTATATCTCTTATCCTTTCGTTTTTCTTGGGTGAGGAGGAGCTCCATATACCTGCCCAACGCGCCAAGGTCTGCGATTAGTTTGGCGCCAAAGGTACTTTATTGCGCGGCGAGGAACGAGCGTAGCTATTACGGTCGCGTTGTTATAGTAGCCAGAGAGCATAGAATCTGATTGGTCATTGATCCAGACTTGCGATTGGCTGAGATGAAGGGCATCACGTGATAGCCAGCTATGTATCTATCCTATACTCCGTACATGGTCCAGAATTAGGGAGTAATACTATACAAACAGTGGCCGGCAGCCGAATCCTCTGATAGGCACCTACCTAAACAACTATACCTTTTCACTGTGATTTATTGTGACAGAGAATAGGTTGCGACTCCTTGCTGCGTATGTGTTTGATTCATCTATGATCAACAGGATCATAATAGGGGCTTCGATTCATACGAGACAGTTATTCACATCCAAGATCTGCTTTCAGGTCATGGAGTTGAGTGGTTCTGGGCGAGTAAGCGGTTTCGAAGTGGTGCGGGTGAGCGCCTCTTAACATTGTGCCTGCGAAATGCAAAAAATCAAAGTTCTCCTTCAGCAGTGCAACAACACCCCAGTACACTGCCATTTGAAAGTCCTTATTCTCCAGGCTCGTGGCTCTTTGGTCGAAATCGCAATTGATACCTAGCATACCAATGAAGTCAATATATACTGTGCGTATGACGAGTGCTGCATCTTATGTTGATATTTCGAGCTTGACTTACACCTTCGCACAGCGTCGGCATATACCCCCCCTGCATCACTGTACAACTCATCTGCAAGTCGATGGGCTGTATTGAATTCAGTCATGGCTGCCATTGGCGATTCATCTTCTGGTTTCTGCAGTTCCGACATCGCTTTCCCATGCCATAGCTCAATGAGTGAGATGCCGAGGCCGTAGAGTGCTTGATTCCGGATGATACTGCGCATGTAATCTGGAGCGCTGCTGGCAGTTTTTACTTGATTTGTGGCGGTGAAACGCTGTGCTACAAAAGGATGGTTCCAGACTATTTGTTCGGATTGCTTGATGAAGAGAATGTCGTCCTTGGTCCAGTTTTTGTCTAGCCAGGGGGTTTCGTGTAGTTGTAGTACGCTGGATGCTAGTGTTACTGCTAGCTGGAGGCGGTTCTTCCGGGAGAAAGCTGGATCTTGAAGGACGGTGCGGAGGGTTGATATAGTCCAAGCTTCGGTTCCCACAGGGGGATCCTTCGTGGGGCATATTAATATGCCGTATTTTAGCTTGGCGTAGGTATCTGCGAGGAGGGAAAGACGTTCAGCTCTTTGAGGCTTTTTTAATGTGCTGATAGCAGCACATAAGTTCTTGATCGGTTGCGTGTCAGGATCAGGGCTCAGCGCTGCCTTTACAGCTTTCTCTGCTTGGTCGACAAAGTGCACTCCTTTCCCACTTGTAAGGGGGGCGTTTGATGTTGACTGTGTTTTCACTGTGATGTGCACATCGGCTTCTTCCCATGTCCATGGCTTGCTAGATGATCCTAGATTAGGAGGTGTTGCGGGTCCATGATGGCCATTCCGAAAGATAACATGGAATGGATTCCTCACTGTCTCTTCATCGTCACTCTCCTCGCTCTCATCACAAATTATCCGGGATTCAAGACGGAGGTTGACACTATGATTATCATAGCATGGACATTGCCATCCAGTACGCAAAGCTGAATGAAACCTCTGAGCACGGTCGTTGATCACGCCGAAGTTCGGGACCGGATGTTCGACTTTTCTCGACATATGGAGCGACTCAAGTGTCATCGTCTGCTTCGTAATTCGATGGAGATGCTCATTGGACCGCCGAATGGTAGCCATCAAATCATCATAGTCTGATTTCCGTAGGCTAAGGGCGAGGCCTTTGTAAAACTTCTTGAAATATTGCTCGTCAGTGAAGGGCGGATTACCCGCCAGATCGAGCTTCAACCTCTGTTTGAACTTCTCAACCGTCTGCTTAAGATCGTCAATTGTCGCCATATAAGGTTCGTAGCTTGCCCCAAGTCGTTGCTTCAATCTCTGGTCAAATCTTTTGTCCTTCCAACGACTGCCGCACGGATCGGACAGAAATTCAGCCATGTCTTTCTGCTTGATAGTGCCGACGAGTATCAAATTGAGCGTGTTGATGTAGACGGCATTCTCTGTGCTTAACTCGCGGAGAAGGCAATAGAACTGCTCCCGGTATTTGAAGCAGCGTTTTGTCGTCTCGATGCCTTTCATGTAAAACTTCAAGCACTCAAGAATCAAGGGTATCGTGCCCAGGACGAGACCAGCACACTCCACGCCTGGCGCCATGTTTCCGAGGTACTCTGCGGATTGAATAAAAGTAGATGAGTGAAGGACGACATAAGGCTGAGAGCTGGGGGGACAGGTATGTAAGGCTCGTCGCCCAGCAGGCAGCGTGGTATATTCGCCCCCACAATCATATCTCTGCTTGACAACGTCTCCATCAGGCTTCCTGTAACTACTAAAGAAAAGTTTTTATCTCTTTGTTGCATCGTATTCAACTCTGTGGTCCAGCTCGTACAG
The DNA here is from genome assembly GCA_022560085.1 of Helminthosporium solani. Lineage (NCBI taxonomy): Eukaryota > Fungi > Ascomycota > Dothideomycetes > Pleosporales > Massarinaceae > Helminthosporium > Helminthosporium solani. The sequence goes on from JAFISD010000061.1 coordinate 37,113, forward strand.
GACATAGTACCGCATCACTTTCATGGCAACACATCCAATCTATCTCAGCGTCCACGACGTAGGTATTGCTTTCATTGCCTTGGAAGCAGCCTTGCGCCAGTCAAAGTTCTCTCAATACCCTTTCAAGTGTCTTCAGATGCCGTGAAGGATGAATTTGATGGACTCAAGATCTGGGCAGGCAACATATCGGCTCATTCGAAAGGTCGACGTTCTCTCGAGTATCGACTCCGCGACGCCGGGCAACTCAAACAAGAGGTACACAAATTGCTGGAAGCACTTTCAGTATCATTTCAAAGTGGCAATTTCATCCCTTTCATCGGTTTTTGTGATGGATCTCATTCCATACAGCGATAGATATCGTACAGGGGAAGAAGAAACCGTGGGATGAGGTTTCAGACTCAGGCAGTGACTCAGATTCCGAATATGATAACGATAAAACAACCGATGAAACAGAGCTCAAGCAGATATTTTTGGGTGTCAAAGCCACTATAACATGTCTCTTCAGATTGTCGATGGCGATCAGAGATCCAGCCCCGGAAAGCCAACATCGCAGTACGATCACGATTGATAAATCACACTTTGAGGAGTGGGATATTACACATGCCAAATCCAAGTTTCCAGAAGCGGACGAGTTCCTTTGGCAACGAAATGGGCAGGCTATTTCCGCTCGACGACATTATCTGAGCTATCGAGAGGAACATCACCAGAAGCTTATGAAGAACGTAGAGACAATTGGAGTAGAACCACCGAGAACCCAGTATACAAGCAACAGTACTGAAGCAGTCTCGATACCTGTAGCCCGTGCAAGCAGTTTTGATATCTTTGATGATGATGATGCACTCTCTAAAACCTCGTATGCACCCTCAGAGGGTGCCACTATCCGCGTTCCACAATTACCCAAGGAGGCACGCGAACAAGAACACTATGAGTGTCCTCTATGCTTCACGGTCGTATCAATACACACGAAATCAGCCTGGAAGTATGTAACACTATGAAGCCCAAAACCTTTCAGCTAATGAGTACAGACAACACGTCTATCGCGACCTACATCCTTACTGTTGTACATTCAAAGATTGTACGACTCCAGATCGTCTATATGAGTCCCGTCACGAGTGGTTCAAACACGAGCTAGAAGCGCACCGAACTTCCTGGGAGTGCATTGAAGGCTGCAACAAGATTACAGATTCCAATGGCGCTTTTGACAGTCATGTTTCGGCGGAACATCCCGACCTTGCTTCACCCACGATGCTTTCTGCACTCAGTAAAACAGCAAAGCGAAGTGCAAACCTATCCACTGAGGTGTTATGTCCGTTCTGCAGCGAGAAAATGTCTCTAAAGGCTCTGCAACGCCACGTGGGAAGACATCAAGAACAGCTTGCACTCTTTGCCCTTCCACCTAATTTGGACAATACAGAAGACGATGGAAAAGACAATGAGTTCGGGGGTATAGACGTCTTTAAGTGGCAAGATGAAGATGAAGAATCGGATATTAGCGATACAAACGAGGCAAAGGAAACTCTTCAGGACGAGGACGAGACCTTGAATATTACACCGTCTCTCGCCCGAATAGAAGCTGATCACATCGAAAGTTCTTCAGAAACAACCCAACAAAAGAACGATGAAACGGTCACAGGCTCAACGAAGGAGTCAGAGTTCATGTCGTCCAATTCAGTTCGAAAACTTCAGAGATTAACCCACTATTTCCAATCTGTTCTCAAACCGGAATCCGAATCACTTTTATCCAACCTTCCAAACGATGAAAACGAAATAGAGTCCCATATGCTTGAACGCGAGGTCAAATCGTCGGACTGTTCTCAAGCAATCACGGAGTTAGAAATGTTGAACTTGAAAGCCGACATCAAAACGGACACGGCAAAAGAAGAAATTGCAGCCATCTACTCTGAAAGAGACCAGCTGTGCGAAGATTTGAGCAGCATGTTCAATAGATTGACCGCTTATGAGCTCACTCGGATCACCGAAGAGCCACAGGGGGCTTTGAAGCTTCCTATAAAATGCTTATGCGGCTCTACAGAGCCTAATGGAGGACAAGTTCCATGTCCAACATGTAATACACGACAGCACTTGAATTGCTATCATGGATCACTCAATAAAATGCCGCCCAATCATCAGTGCAGGGACTGCAAACCTGCACTTTCCAAAGTAGAGAAGCGGCCGGTTCGCGACCATGGTAATGACTTGTGGTCCGGCCTCGACCAACTGAATGCCTGGCACGGCGGTTGAACAATGTGTATTGAGAGCTGCTGCCCAGGCAAATAAGCGGGCCACTGGCTATTTGTCCATTTTACTCATAGTCTGAGATCTAGTAGTCACAGTGTATAAATAGGCACTAGTAGCTGAATTCTCTATAGCTAAAGCTACTATAACAGAGCTAAAGTAATTTGCTAAAAACTATAAAAAGCTTCACGTAAGCACTAAAAACGACCAGATAAATTGCTAAGATGTTAAGAATGAAAAGAAGACCAATACAAAAACGTTAATATACACAAAGGTTCATCCCTTAGCTACATTCAACGTCAATAAAGCGGTCCCAGCACGCACTGTATCCGCACAAAAATCGAGACGTTATTGAAATTTACAAATAGTAATGGATCCTCTCAAGCAAACCTTTCCACAACATTCGTCGCCACTAAACCCCTTACTCAGCAGCCATCTCATTCGCCCTCATCGAAACCAGATCGACCCTGCTCTCCTCAAGAACATCCTTCTTTCCAGCTTTCCCTGTTACTGAGACAGTGCCTTCCAACACCCTTCCCCCCGCTCCGGCAACTCTTCTCATGCCGCCGAAAACCAGCACAATGTACCCTTAGGCTCGAAATGCCCAATCCCGATGTAAAATATATTTCATCTCCAAGCCCCTCAAGAACAACCTCGCAGTCAAATATACACGTAATTCAATCCTAAAAGCGACGTCCAAAAACCGCCCAAGATCTTCACGTTCCTCAACTGTCTAGTGCCAAGAACCCTGGACATGGACAGATATTAAACACATCGCCAAAAAGGAAAAAAAACCCGAATCAAGAAATCAACGAGTCTTCTACATATCTCTAAACAAGAAGAAGAAGATATGGAATAGAAGAAAGTCATCAACGGTTAAAGTTTAGATTCTGTGTCAAAGGGTCGGGGAGTAGGAGAGTTTGTACTCCGTACATATAAAAGGTATTTGTATAAGACTTTTTTCCGAAAATGTTTGGGGGGATGGCTGGCTGGGTGCGGTGGGTTGTTTAAATCTTGAATCATCAAATTATTCCTACAGCGAGTCATCCCAGTGAGTATGTGCTATGATTTTTGATACTTGAATGGATGGATGAATGAGCAAATGAATGTACCATGTACATCCATCGCTATAGCAAAGTCTCAATCCCATAATCGTACATATCAACATCAACACGCACGGTGAAAATGCAAGGCAAGGTCATTCATTGGTAGTTTCGTTATACGAAGACTATATACTAGATCCAAGCATATTTTCACGCATCTAGCTTACTATCCAGAGAACAGTTCCAGGAATATGTACATGAGACTATTTCCTTGAACGCGAAAGTCTTGTGATCATTATCACCCAAACGTCGTCTTCATATGGGGTATACGCAACCCTCTCTAACACTTCTCGCAAAAATCCGGATTTCATCACACCACATCACATCACATGAACTCACACGACGAAGCAACGCAACACAATTAAATAAAAGACACGTCTTTTTTCCAATCTACATCAAGCGCTACAAATACACAAGATGAAGAAAGTCACATTTCAAACCCAGCCACACCACCCATCCATCCATCTGCCTCAGCCCCCTCAACCCCCAACCTCAACGCCACTCCCACCCCAAAAAAACACCCACTCTACTTCCTCTTCCGTCCCTCCCCCTTCTTCGAACTCCCTGTCGCCTTAGCAACACTAGGCTCGACCTTCTCTCCCACCCCACCGGGCAACGCCTTAACACCCCCCTCCTTGCCCTTCTTCTCGCCCTTCTCCTTCCCCTCCTCCTCCTCCTCATCATCACCCCCCTGCCCAAATTCGTTAACCCGCGTGTAATCCACCTTATAAACCCAAGTCTGATACAAATACACAAAGAAAATAACATCATCCCTCAGCGTAGCCAGTCGATGCAGTGTCGGCATCTTAATCGTAAAAGCGAAAAGGTCATCGATGAAAGTATTAAGGAACTTATACGTCATGGCGCGGCCGGGCATATGCGCAACGGATTTAAGGCGGTAATTGATGTACAGCGAGGGCACCATCATGAGGAAGCCGTAAGCGTAGACGGAACCTACGAGCGTGGTGATAATGAATGAGTACCAAGATTTATGCGTGTCGTAGAGGAGGGAGTAGACGGCGTAGGCGCCGAGTAAGGGGACGCCGACCCAGTACATGTATTTGAAGGCGATGGCATCGTATTCCTGCGTTTTCTTTTCCGTTTCCGAGAGTGCGTGTTTGTCTTCGAAGGCGATGGTGTAGGGGAGGAGGGAGCCGGGTGGGGTGGGACGAACGCGGACGTTAACGGTCTTTGTGATTTTCCAGGCTTCGATTGCGATGCCCATGCCCTGTCCGAACATGATCATCCAGGATGTGTTCTCGTTGTTGTCCAGGAGGTAGAGGAAGATAATGGTTTGCATGAAGACGTTGGCGAGGATGGTGCGGAAGGAGGTGCCGACGTTGTCCTTCTTCTTGCGCCAGTGCTGCACGTCGTTCTTGAAAGCCAGCATTTCGAATATCATGTGGAAGACGGATACTACAGCGGTAATGGCAAGCAAGTACGAGTTGCTGTCGATTAGAATCTCTTTAAACATCTCCATCTCAGAGCCATCGCCACCGGCCACTCCAGGGTTTCCTGCCGCTGCCGCCGCAGCATTTGATCGGATGTTGGCTTCCATGGAGGCATATAAATTGAACTTCCAGTTGGCAAGCGTGTCGAGATTCACATGAAGCGGGAGAGTCTGAACGGTATCGTTCAGCTCAATCATGTTCTTCTTGAGCTGCCAGAAGGTATTTACGAACAGCACGGGATAATACCATCCGTGTTGCCCAGTAGCATCTCGTGCACCCGTCTGCTCCAACTGGAAAAATTCCCTTACACCAGGGTGAATGGCTGGGTAGTTTACAGTACCAGTGTCGGGAACGACATGGATGGAAAAGTTCGAATGGTAGTACGACCCCATAACCTTAGGCGCATTCTTCTCCTCGTCGCTTTCAACAGTATCCGGCAAATCAGACAACAAGTTGCGCGTCTTGTGAATCTTTTTCTTAGGATGGAAGTAGCTCAGAGGGTGGATGAAGTAGTAAGCCTTTGCCGGGTCATATCCGGCACTCGTAGGATCAATGATAGCGCCAGGCTGTCCAACATAGAAATGCGCAAACATCGTGGCATTGTTCTGCACCTCCTTTGGCACCTTGAACTCAGTATGAATTTCCCTAGCCTCCTTGTAGTCGCCAAGCTTGAAGCCCTTTTCCTCAATCACCAGCGAATCCTTGGGCCTCATCTGGATCTTGGGCATAACGAGCGAGGGCGAAATGTACATGTAGATGTCCAGCTCGGACCCAGGCGGCCACATGGGCGCAATACTTTGGGGAATGGGGTTCCATTTTGCGCCCTCGTTGAGCTGGTGAGGCCGATTGCCGAACTGCGGGATCGAGACTTTGACATTGTCCGCCTTGGAGACGACGGCACCGGTCGAGGCATCGGTAGCCTGCTGGGGCTGGGGGAACAGAGTTTTCATGCCATACTGAACCAGCAGGAAAAGGCCGACAGTCTGCACCAGCGTGCGAACAATCTACGAGTAAAATGTCAGCAGGCATATCACAATCCCAATGCGGGGGTATGTGCGGTGGAAGAAAGGCTCCAGCGGCGGCGAAGAGGAGACGTACACTGGTACCTTGCTCCTCCTGTTGTCCTCCATTCTGTCGTGCCTCGGGCATGACTGTTCTACGGCACGGATTTGAACCTGATAAATTACTGCCAGGCCGCGAAGTTACCACAGTATCCAAAGAAGCTACTGTGGAGGAGAAAACCTCCGCGCGCCGCAGTTGTGATAGATGTGCCAAGCGATGACGTCTTCTTTGGGGTTAGCGCGCGTGTTGTTGATTGCGGCGTGTTTCTGCTGTGTTCGCTGAGAACGTCAGAGTGGTTTCTTTTGACTTATCAAGTCAATCAATACGAATTCAGTGAAGCCCACCGTGCCACCCAACAAGAGGACGCCACAAGGTATACATGAGGTAAAAGAGGAACAATAGTTCTACTTTGTCTAGGTAGTTTGTGTTGGAAGCGAGGCAGCAACATAGGAAATGTCACTGATTCGCGCTACGAGGGGGGCACCAACCATCGAGTACAGGACTTCGTGTCGATGACTCCACCGGTGACAAGTGACCAGTTAGTCTTGATCGCTACAAATCCTACTTCCTCAATGGTTTCTGACAAGCTCTCGTTCGCCTCTACATTCCTCCCCCAACCCCAATCGATTGACACCCCCACCTCACATATCTACAAACTACTATAGAGACAACTACCCACTGACCGACCTTGCTCATATACTCCCTCTACCACACAATCCCCACAATGACAGCCTCAGAGACCAAGCAGCCAGTAGTCGCCATCTTCTGCGGCGCCTCCAATGGCACCTCACCCATCCACCTCGAGTCCGCCCGCGCCCTCGCCCACGTCCTACACACGAACAACATGAAGCTCGTCTACGGCGGCGGTAAACAACCCCACCCACTTCCACAAACCACCCCTCCCTGACACCCGCACAGGAACCGTAGGTCTCATGGGCGAAGTAGCACGCACCCTCGTCTCCCTCTCTGGCCCATCCTCAGTCCATGGCATAATCCCTCAACCGCTCGTAAAATATGAGCAACACCACGACTCTACAGACCCGAACTCGCATGCTATCGACGAGGCCATCTTCGGTCGCACCACCGTCGTGAAGGACATGCACACGCGCAAACAACTCATGGCGCGCGAGGTAATGGATGGCGGCCCGGGCGGCGGTTTCGTCGCACTGTCCGGGGGCTATGGTACATTGGAGGAGCTGATGGAGATCACAACGTGGAACCAGCTGGGGATACACAGTATGCCGGTGATTGTGTACAATGTGGACGGATACTGGGACGGGCTATTGAGTTGGATAAAGAAGGCGGTGGTGTCGGGGTTCATTGCTGAGAGTTGCAGGGGGATTGTGAGGGAGGCTACGAGTGCGGACGACGTTCTGTCATGCTTGAAGACGTATGAGCTTGCCGCGGGACGCTACAATCTAACCTGGGAGGAGCAGTAGCCAGTTCGAGATGCTAGATTAAGATTCACGTCACTGTGAAAACGGTAGAATTATGTTGATAAGATCCGGAGTAACTTCACCCAATACTAAAAACAGTTGAAACCCAGTTCAATTTCTCCCGTCCGGTTTTGGTCTATCCACGTTCATCATTTGTTGTGTCGAGGCAACACCGAGGGTAACTTTCAGCTATCGAGTACTTACGGACGACAGTACAACCTTGGCGCGCATTACCAATTACACATGTGCAACCAAACATCGAAAGCGCACGCATTGTGATAGTCGAAACAATACAAGGCCACGATTTGCTAATTCTCTGTTCACTCCAAACTGTCCGTATGGAGTAGTGCGCGCGAAACCAATGTGTAATAGTCGATATTATTTCTCGAAGAACCACTAATGCTACCCCTAAGTTGCAGAAGTTTCACCCGAAGGAGTGCACTGCTGTCTCCGATCCAAAGAGAAATACTGTTTACTCCATGTTTTGTTACTTGTACAGGTGTAATATCCCAAATGGTTTACAGTCCAAAGGATAATTATGGGTAAGGTCATCAGTCGCTTATACTCCTGGAAGTTACTCCCGCTCCGCCCTAAGTAACGCCGTGCAATGCATACGTATATGAATTGAAGTACAAACGGCCACCATGAGATGTGTTCGACAAGATCTGTTGGATCCATCGTGAGTGAGAGAGTGCCGATAACGACATAGTCCGCTGGGGCAAGCTACCGGTCACTGTGCCATGTCATACCTTCTACAAGCCTTAGTTAGAGCTAATGCTACTCCCCAAGTTTCGCTCATCACACTGAAGTGAAGCATTAGAAACTGCCTGGCATGCCGGGTAGCTGGAATCCGAATCCGGGAATGGCGGGAGGTACAGCTACATTTGGCTCCGGACGAGGTGAGATATGTCGTGGTTCAGCGGGATAGTCGACCCTACGGATACGGTTCTCGTTGTCATGTCCTCCGCCACGGCCGCCACGGCCACTACGGCCGGCGAAATTACCACGTCCTCGGCCAGTCTCTGTGACACGTCGACTGATCGCTGCAGATGTGTTAGATAGTACCGTCTGAAATTGAAAAAATAAAGCCCTTGCCTTTTGAAGAGACGCCTGCACCAATTTCGATATCAGGCTCCTCGATGACCATGCCCCCCTCAAGCGGGCGACCACCGGTACCACCGTGCTCTGCCGTTACGACCCATTTACGATCGGCATCAGTAAGTCGAGAAATAGGAATCACGCTGACACCATTATCGTAGTTGCTGCAGTCTCTAGGACCGAAGCCGACGCCCCATCGGGTCTATATCTATTAGTACATACATAGGCGATGCATTTCTCTCATCTTACCTGTCGGGCTTTGGACAAAGTCGCAGGATCTGATATGCCATCCATGCCCTCTTTTGCCGCAACAGCATCAGGGCGGGTCATCATCTTGACGAAAGCGTGACGCTTCTCGTGGGCAACGATACAAGTCTGGACTCGGCCAAACCGATTGAAGATAGCGCGAATCTCACTTTCAGATCCGCCGGCACCACCTACAAATAACGTGCGACTAAGCACGCGAACATGATCACGTGGTAGTGTAGGGTCGTAATCAATAAACTTTGACGCATTGCCAGGCGGACTGTGTCGTCGCTGAGGTGAGCGCTGACGGTATTCATTGCGCTCATTACGACCGCCGCGGGTTTTACCACGGCCGCGACCACGATCAGTACGATCAGACCGATTTGGCGTATTGCCTTGAGCACCTGCATTAGGTTCGTACACACCATAGGTCGGGCTCTCGCGACGATGTGGTGGCGATCTATGCCCAGGAGAGCGACGACGATCATTGAAATCTGGCGACCGGCTGCGGTCCCGATACCTATTTCCATTTTGCTCATAACGATCTGGCTGGTTGTTGTTGTGTACAGCTGGGGGAGGTTGCGTTGTGGCTACAGGCTGGGGTGGCAACACGGGGAGACCGCTATTCTGCGCTGTATTTAACGCGTTCAATACTTGGATTCCTTGGGCTGTTGAGATTGTGCCGGCTTGCATTCCCTGTACTATCTGGGTTACGAGCTCACCAATATTACCCAGCCCGGGTATAGCAGGTTGCCCACTTGCAGGAGGAGTGGGGTGCGGTGGTACAAATCCGGGGGGCGGCGGAGGCACCATGCCTTGTGGGAACGACATGCCTGTCTGTGCAACAGGAACAGAATTAGTCTGAACAGCTGGCTGGGCAATGCTAGCTAAAGCTGCGATTAGAGCACCAGCATCCTGTTGTGCTGGCGCTGCGGCAGATACTGGAGCTACAGAGTAGGCGTTAGTCAGGCCACCAGGGCCTTGCTGCACGTTCAATGGCTTGGGTGAATTGCCGGGAGGGGTGTCTGCGTGAGGGGAGTCAGTGGGCGAGTTCGATAATGCCGAAAAGCTCTTCTCACTGGTCTTGGGGTTGCTGAGCTGTTGCTTGAAGCCGGAGAGCATGTCCAATGGGAATGTCTGACCGCGCTCCCAAATGTCGAGCAGCTTTGATATCTTCTCCCTGTGACTCTCAGGCGCGGACCGCACGAGCTCGCCCATGAGATCTGGCAACACGTCGGTGATTTTCTGTACACCAGACGCGAAGGTACCGGGGGCCGCAGTCTTGATTACTGCCTGGCCGGTCTTGCGAGCACGTTCGAGCCATGCGCGCGCTACCGAGTCTAGGACGTAGAGTACGCCGAGCTTATGTGTGGCGGGACTGTTCCTAAACTGCTGAACAATCTTCTCGACGACGGTGGCATCGGACTACAGAAGAGACATACTTTTAGCATGGGTTCACCGATGGACGTCTTGTCAATGGCGCGGCCGGCATACCTGGACAGACTCTATACACTTCTCCGTGATGGTCTGGATCTTGGACTTTGTAATTCCTGGGGGCTTCAGCGCTTGCAGTGATTGCAGCTGGGCCTCAATCTCTATCGTGGCCATGACTAGGTTAGACACCGAATCAGACTCGACTGAACAGCAAGGAAAGATGGATAGCTAGCTGCGGCGGACAGAGCAGCGCCCAACAGCGATAGAGAGGCGATGTCAAGCACGTTGGCTGATTGATGTGTACGCGTTGTACTGTACCCGAAATTTCTAGCAGGATCTGGGATAAGGACAGTCTAGGCGGCACTGCGCGTTGTACGAAAGTGAGGTTGGCCGTGAAGTGCAGCAGTTGCGTGTGATCATAGGGCAGCAGGTGCTTATGTCTTCGATGCAGCTGAGAAGGCGACTGCCGTGATTTATACCTACGGACGCGCGCCGTGCACTGGCTAGGGTGAATGGTGAATACGTCTGTGGAGCTGCTCTAGCACAAAAATATCACGAACAGCGCTCAAGACCAGGTGTGTAGAAGATGGAGTGGAGGGGATACAGCAAGAGATGGTGGGTTCAATGGATGGGCGCTGGTGTTGTGGTGAGTGAGTTGAGAGCTGGAGATGAGGTTCGAGTTCGGCAGGACAGGTGCGTTGCAGGTTCGGCAAGAGCGGGCATGACTAAGCGGGCATGACTAAGCGGGAATGACTAAGCGACAGGACTTGGCAAGCATTCCATATATGGTGGTGGGCGTCCCGTGAGCGTTAGCAGCGAAGAAGAAGACGGACGGCCACCTACATATGTACTTAGGTAGATACGACTGACCACCCAGATACACAGCACAGTGAAAGTGACAATGCATTCGTTGCGAGCTTTAGGTGTTGCATTGGGATTGAAGCACTATAGACCACCGCCCAAATATGACTTTCAAATTTATATCTAACATGTACAAATATGCATACAGATAGACTGACACATTGGCTATTAGATGGATACCTAAGTACTTACTTCATACTTGGATAGGTTAAGTACCTAAGTAGATAAGTATCTAGTTGGTTTACTCGGATGATAGATGGAGACAGTATCCTCGGGTACCATCGGCACGTGCGCGGCTTTCCGTCGTAGCGGAGAAATGCACAGAATGCACGAATTGATTCTATCCAAGAGAAAACTTGCATCAGCACAACTTTTACTAAATGGAACTCTTGATAAACAGCTTCACACTGCTCACTCGCTCAAACCCTCAAACCCTCCCATTCGCCGTCCATTACTATTTTGTCGCATGCACGTATTCCGTACGTTTCGGCCACAAGAACTCCCATTCGCCATGTCCATGGAGTCGAATTACGTGCCTGCGCAAGTGGCCTTGGTACACGCAATTGAGTGGGGAACCCAAGATCTGATCCTTTCTTCGGATGACGGAGGAGAGCCAGATGTTGTATTACATTTTCATAGTTTGCCGAAAATTATGCGGAGGGCGAACGGCGAAGAGCCGGCAGCCGACGTGTGGGCGTGTTGAGCTTCGGGCGGGATGACGGAGAGGCTCGTGCGCAATCGCAGCTCTTCAATCTCCCCCGGCATGAGATATTTTCCTTCCTCCTCCCATCCGCCCGCTCTTCACTTCATCCATATCCTGTCGTCCATCTCGACCTTCATCACACAATGGCATCCTCACTTCGATTGAGCACAAGCGCTCTCCGCTTTGCTGCTCCTCGCCGCTCTGCCCTTGCCTTCAATGGTTTCCGCAGCTACTCCTCGGGAAAGAGCCAGGTCCGCATCTTCCCCAATTGGTTCCTGCATCATTTCTAACATGTCAAGCGCAGTCTCTGAAGGAGACTTTTGCCGCAAAGCTTCCTGGTGAGATCGAGAAGATCAAGAAGCTCCGCAAGTACGCCTCTCACTCGGCCATTCAAGCAGACGGTTGATTAACACGGCACAACAGGGAGCACGGCAGCAAGGTCGTCGGCGAGGTCACTCTTGACCAGGTCTACGGCGGCGCCCGCGGCATCAAGTCGCTCGTCTGGGAGGTAGGCATGCTATGATCTGGGCTACTCAGCTTGTCAGCAGTGATAAGCTTACAGCGATAGGGTTCCGTGCTGGATTCCGAGGAGGGTATCCGATTCCGTGGAAAGACTGTACGTTGAGAAGGCCCACTTCTGACAACACTCGAGACTAATACACGATAGATTCCAGAATGCCAGGACGTCCTTCCCAAGGCTCCCGGCGGCAGCGAGCCCCTACCCGAGGGTCTTTTCTGGCTCCTCCTTACCGGCGAGGTACCCACTGAGCAGCAGGTCCGCGACCTGTCTGCCGACTGGGCTGCTCGCTCAGACGTCCCCAAGTTCGTTGAGGAGCTCATCGACCGCTGCCCCAACGACCTCCACCCCATGGCCCAGTTCTCGCTCGCCGTCACTGCTCTCGAGCACGAGTCAAGCTTCGCAAAGGCATACGCCAAAGGTATTCCCAAGTCGCAGTACTGGGAGCACACCTTCGAGGACTCCATGAACCTCATTGCCAAGCTGCCCACCATCGCCTCCAAGATCTACCGCAACGTCTACAAGGACGGACGTGTTGCGCCCATCCAGAAGGACAAGGACTACTCGTACAACTTGGCCAACCAGCTTGGCTTTGCTGAGAACAAGGACTTCGTCGAGTTGATGAGGTTGTACCTTACCATCCACACCGACCACGAGGGTGGAAACGTCAGCGCCCACACCACTCACTTGGTCGGTAGCGCTCTCAGCTCCCCCTACCTGTCTTTGGCTGCTGGTCTGAATGGTCTCGCTGGTCCTCTTCACGGATTGGCTAACCAGGAGGTGCTCGTCTGGCTCCAGAGGATGAAGAAGTCCATCGGCAACGACCTCAGCGACCAGGCCATCAAGGACTACCTGTGGTCTACCCTCAAGAACGGCCAGGTCGTCCCCGGATACGGCCACGCTGTCCTCCGCAAGACTGACCCCCGCTACGTCTCCCAGCGCGAATTCGCTCAGAAGCACCTTCCCGACGACCCGATGTTCAAGCTCGTCAGCCAAGTCTACAAGATTGCGCCTGGCGTTCTCACCGAGCACGGCAAGACGAAGAACCCTTACCCCAACGTCGATGCTCACTCCGGTGTTCTCCTCCAGTACTACGGTCTCACCGAGCAGGGCTACTACACCGTTCTCTTCGGTGTATCCCGCGCCCTCGGTGTCCTTCCCCAACTCATCATCGACCGTGCGGTCGGCGCGCCCATCGAGAGGCCCAAGTCCTTCAGCACCGAGGCGTACGCCAAGCTTGTCGGCGCGACTTTGTAAGCTTTTTGAACAGGAAGTTGTGGAGCGCATTGGGAGGTTCTCAACTGAGATTGATAAGACTTTCTGTGTACCAACTAGAATAGGGAATGTAGGGTTATGATTGCGCGTTTTGGTGTCTTTAGCATGCAGATTTGTAGTAGTACCCATGTAGTATGTTTTAGTACACGACTGGCCCTCAATTAAGGCTGAAAAGTTGGCCAACACGGTTAGCGACCAAAAGTTGATTGTGACTATTGAGTAGATTGTGCGATGCGTAGTGAGAGGCCGCTGCGTGGTTTGTTTCGTCCAGTCGTCCACGAACTGGATAGATTGCATCATCTCTGTGAACAGCATTGATATAGGGATACGACAAGGATAGAGGTTGTCACTGGCCAGGGGTTTTTCATTACAATGCACTAGAGAAAGTTGACGGAAATTGTTCTCTCGGGATGCGTGCGGGTGGTGCAGTCGTCGAATACAAGGCGTTTAGTCCGATAGATGAGAGCCAAAAGAGCAATCATTTCGATCAACGGCTTGTTGAGGCTTTTGTGGCAGACGACTGGCTTGGGGAGCCGACATCGCTCGGTCAACAACAGAGCATTTACCGACGGGACATTCTCGTGTTGGGCAAAGCTGCGGTGAAGATGATGAGGGGGGCCGGCTCACGTTGACTAGACAGTGTGTAGATGGATAGTATCTACCTATGTACATGTAGATTAACTAAGTAGATAATTAGATGTTGTAAATGCAGTCAGCAAGCAGCTCCACCTAATAAGCGTTCCAGATCCATCTATTCCATACTAGGTATTGTGCTCTCTGTGCTCTCTGTGCTCTCTGTGCTCTCTCACTCGGGGAAGTCTCCTGCAGTTCCGAAGAAGAGTCTCTTGGCAACGCGCATCATTCCCTCTCCTTCCTTCGCCCCTTCGCCAGCCAGGTCCAAGCCACAGCTCGGGCCATCTCGAGCTCAGCAACCACTTCATGCTAGCATCTTCTCAGCTCTCCCCGAAACTTTTATCGTTCGCGCTCCTCGCTCTATCGTCTCTTCTCTCACACATCTTTCTTCCTGTCTGCCTTGTCATCTTCACTGCAGCTCTCCCCTCCCTCCTGTTCCAGCGAAAGACGCGCCCGCTTGCCTTGGTCCGGCCCTCTCCCCCCCCCAGTCCGACGACACTATCCCAGAGATGAGCACAACTACAGCTTCTGTTGCTGGCATTCCAGCGCCGCCAGCCAAGTTGGAAAAGAAGCCTGTCAAATTCGTTGAGTTGCCCCCTTTTCTTGTCTGGTGACGTCGAACAATGGGCTAACAATGCTGTTCAGTCGAATCTTCTGCGTAAGTTTATCCGGTTGGGAGGGAGAAACGAGTGGGGTGCGCTATTGAACGCAGGCTAATCTTGGTATCCAGTGGGCGCCGGATTGAACTTATTCGAGTAAGCAACATATTACTGCAGGTGCTGATGAGATAGATGCTGACATGACGATGATAGAGTCACCACCCTCGGACAGCCCCTGGAAGTCACGAAGACGGTGATGGCGTACGTACCATCGCTATGATTTCAATAATAACATCAATTGACTTTCAACAGCGCAAATAGGCGCGATGGTTTCAGTGGAGCCATTAGCCGCATCTGGGGGCGTGGTGGTGTGCTTGGATGTAAGTTGTCCAATCCCTGACCGCTGGAAACCGGCAGGAATACCAACATCTTCGACGATGAGGACGAGATGAGCCGAAGAGAAGAATCGAGGACAATTGCTGATGAGTTTGTTACACAGTTTACCAAGGTCTCATTCCCTGGGCCTGGATCGAAGCCTCCACCAAAGGAGCTGTTCTCCTCTTCGTGGCGTCCGAAGTCGAATTCTATGCCAAGTCGTTCGGCGCTCCGAACTTCGTCGCTGGTATCTCGGGTGGTATGGTCGGAGGTCTTGCGCAGGCCTATGCTACCATGGGCTTCTGTACCTGCATGAAGACGGTCGAGATCACGAAGCACAAGGTTGCGGCGGCTGGAATGAAGCCTCCAGGGACCATGGAGACATTCATGGAAATCTGGCGCAAGGAGGGTATCCGCGGTATCAACCGTGGTGTCAACGCCGTCGCGGTCCGCCAGGTCACCAACTGGGGATCCCGCTTCGGTCTCTCCCGTGTCGCGGAGACTGGTATCCGGAGGGTTACTGGCAAGGAGGAAGGACAGAAGCTTGGTGTGATGGAGAAGATCATTGCATCTGCGCTCGGTGGCGGTCTCAGCGCTTGGAATCAGCCTATTGAGGTCATCCGTGTCGAGATGCAGTCGAAAACGGTCGATCCCGACCGTCCAAAGAACTTGACCGTCAGCAAGGCGGCCAAGTACATTTACTCAAAGAACGGTATGAAGGGTTTGTACCGTGGCGTTACTCCTAGGATCGGGCTTGGTGTCTGGCAAACGGTTTGCATGGTTGCTTTGGGCGATGTGTAAGTCACGCTCTTGATCCACATCTCTGAGCATCTACTAACGAGCAATGCAGCGCCAAAGAAGCCGTCGAGAAACTTACTGGAGACAAGGTTACGGCTAAGCATTAGATGGCGTTCGATCGTTGTTCAGGGATCTCACACATACGGCTGGGATTGAACATATAATGAGTGTCCGCGAGGACTTTTGATTTCTCTTCTTGGTTTCAACGGCATTGATACTGTGCATGACCTCTTTATTGCTAGCGTTTGCAAGTTGTAAGAGAACTGTAGACTATGGTTGAAAGAGCCGCCAAAATATCACAGTTGAAAGTGGAATCTTCCTATGCGTATCAATCGGTGAAAGCGCGTTTGATGCAGAATGTTGAATGGTGCATTCACAGTAGTTAGGCCTTTCCGACGATTAAAAGAAGGTGGACCGTGCATTGTGTTCCGATAGCTTGTCGTCATTCAGCGTCCCAACCAGTCAACCCAGAGTTTGAACATCACAACAGCCGATTCTAGTCGGGAGCCCGCCACGGCACTATAAGGGGAGATTGATGATGCGAATTCCGTCATGTTCAGGCCCATATCTTGTACGCCGACGAACGTGCAGCCTGGGTTTCGCAGAGTAAGTCGGCTTTCCGAAGAAACGGATTGCATCCAACTTGGAATCAC
The DNA here is from genome assembly GCA_022560085.1 of Helminthosporium solani. NCBI lineage: Eukaryota > Fungi > Ascomycota > Dothideomycetes > Pleosporales > Massarinaceae > Helminthosporium > Helminthosporium solani. The sequence goes on from JAFISD010000061.1 coordinate 53,592, forward strand.
TTCTTCGCCCGAGATCCGATTTGTTTTACATTGAGTTAACAAAAGTCCGCCCACGCTTTTGCAATCGAATCTGTACTGACCTCTATCCTAAGTTTCAAGGATTAAACGATGCACGTCCGCCGCTAATAAAACCGTGGAGATGCGAGCTTTCCGCTCTATCACACTCCTTCAACCTCTACTTTCTAGCTTGCAACGATGTCGTCTACATCTATCAACCTGGCTTTCCGGACCAGGAGCTCTCCCCCAAAAGCGCCTTTCATCTCTATCCGCCTAACACTCCAACGTCTCTGAGAGACTCGGAAATGGGCATCTATCGAGGCATCGATGCTGAAGACCCTCATTCAATCACCCGTCTACAGGTCGACTATCTTGGCCATGAAGAAATACTTGTCGTCACTTGTGACGACGGCGACGTAATAGTCTATCGTGTCCCTGAGATTCATCGAACCATCAGTGATCGAATGCATCTGCTACCACTTAATGGCAATTTCGACGACGAGGACGCAGATTTAAGTTGCTACGTCCGATTACTCCTCCACAGAAATGTCGGATCGAGCGCCTGGGGAATCGCTGTCCACAAAGAAGCACGTCTGATTGCGATCAGCGCAAATACACACGAAGTCACCGTATTCGCATTCGCCTTGTCAAGCGTACATGAATCCGACGAAACTAGCAGCGAGAGGGACGATTTCACCCCTTTTTTGACATGTGATAATGACGAATTTCGCCCAAATTTCGGAAACGACGAAGATTTCCCCTCGACTCGGCGGCATAATCACCGCATTACCCTCGTAGCTGGCACCAATATACCCTCGATAACGTTTGACAACAATGACCCGTCAGGCAGATGGTTATGTGGCAGTACCATCAGTGGCAAAGTGTACCTTTGGGATCTTAGAAAGCCTCTACAACCCGCAAGGGTGATTTCTGTAGGCCATTGCCTAGGCGTACATATCCCGATTGAGGCTCCTCGCCGTAAGTTTTCGACTCTTTGGATACTAAAATTCCTTTATTTTATTCTCAAGACATGCAATCCTTCATAGGGACCGCGTTTTCATGAACCCTCGAGAAATTTTTGCTAACTATAAAAAACATCAGTCTGCATGTGCGTAAACAGGACTTCAGTTCCCCACGCTACGTGGGCTACCCTGTTCATCGACCCAAAGTCATGCCACCAGACCCAGAACATACAGGAAGCGTGTGGGCCAGGGACTGAATTCATAGGCCCGAAACAAGTCGACCCCTGTTTCTGGGACATCACAGAATCAATACCGCGATTCTCGAGTCGTAGAAGTGTACGCAGCCCCAGCACGCTTATATATGAGCTATGCTGACTTTGAGTCAAATTTCCAGGGCCCTTTTCCCGCGTCATGGGATCAGCCTGCTACTTCCAATACTACGGGTAGTGGTGATCTAGACGCTATGGTCCTATCATCCGATAGCGAGGATATCGATGAAGACGATAGTGGCAGCGACGAAGACGAAATTCACGACGCAGACCAAATGCCAATTGAAAATGAAGCAGAACACCCCACTCCACCAACCCAACACCCCCAAAGCGATCCACACTCCCCATCATCACTACCAGTCCACCCAAGCCCAACAATGATCCCTCCAACCAACCCAGAGCCAACACCCTACCTCTCCCTCACCCCAACCAACATCCCAAACTCCCAGTCCTCAGACTCCGACTCCGACATCTCCGACATCGACCATGAACTCCTCAGCCTCATCGCCGCAGCCAGCCAAGCTACAACTACAACCACCACAACAACAACAACCATAATCCCCCCTCACGCCCCTGAACCAACACAAACCCCCCAAAAACGCCCCTACTGCGAATTCTCACCAATCCCTCCCTTACCACCCCCCAACAACACCTCCCCCTGCCTAATCATCACAAAAGAAGAAATCTACCTCCTCCAAAGCCCCTTTTCCCTCTCTACAACCACGCCCGACCCTATCCTCGTAATGCAAAACCCCCTCTTCCCCCCCACCAAAAACGGCACGGGTCCCATTCCCCCGCACCACCGCCAATGCTTCGTCTCGCAGGTTCCCGAACTGGGTATTTTCGTCATCGCGTCGCCGGCGGGGCGGGTGGGGATTTTTAGTCTGACGAGGTGCGTGCGGGAGGGGGGGGGCTGGTTTTTTGGGTTTCGCTTGGATCACTTATTACCTGGTAGTGGGGGGGTGGGGGATATGGTTGTTACCGAGGTTTGGGGGAGGAGGTTGGTTGGAGTTGCGGTGGGGCCGGTTCAGGGGGGGTTGGATGGGGAGAGGGGATGGAGGGGGAGGGGATGGAGGGATGGTGATGGTGATGAGGATGAGGATGCAGAAGATATGGACGATTGGATGAGGATGGGTTTGGCGTCTAGGAGGTGGAGATTGATCATGTATTATATTGATCATAGTGTTTATAGTTATGATCTTGGAAAGTATGGTGGGGGTGGTGAGGGTTTACGGATTGGAGACTTGGTGGTTTAATGGTTTTCTTCCTTTGTTTTTTTCGTACTCGTTTTATTCTTTCTTTCCTTCTTGCTTTCTTGCTTTCTTATTAGGGTTTAGCTTTTTTATTATTCTCTTGTTTATATTCTTTATCTTCTGTTTCTTGCTTTTTGGGGCGTGGGGAGTAGATGAGTAGGCGTGAGGTGGGGGTGGAGATTGGAGGGGGGGAATCTACTTGGGATATGCTGTGCTGTGCCTGTTGTGCCTGGTATAAATTCGTGACACGTGTAACACGGTTTCCCAAAAAACGGCACAATGTAATTGCAATGGTATCACAAAGTTTTCCCACCCTTCACTACCCCAAGACATGTCAAAAACGACCATCAAACTCATTCCTCATACTTTCTCTTCAACGCATCCGAACTCGCCCACATAAACTCCTTCAGCCCGCCCAACCCCCTTTCCTCCATCCACTTCAAGACACCCACCCGATACCCCTCCCACTCGACCCCAACGCCCCCATTCCTCCTCAGCACATCCAAACTCCGCTGACTCACAGGACCCCTATGCCGCGTTATACTAGCGCGATCATATCCCTGCGTGTCGATGTCGCGGTCCTCGATCTCACGCCATGCGGTCATGGCCAGCGAGGCGAGGAGTGGATTGTGCGAGAGGCTGAAGGCTGTATGGATGGCGTATTCACGGTCGATGGTGCCAAGGTGGTGGTTTAGGGAGTCGCGGAGAGAAGGGGCGCAGTAGAAGCCTAGGGATTTGACGGTGCCAGAATCGTCGTGGGAGGTGAGGAGGGCGCGGGAGATCCAGAGTAGGTGGTAGATGTCGCGAATGGAGACGTTGAAGGCGTCGATTAGGGAGGTTGGGTAGTAGTCTCTTATTGGGGAGGGGTGGGTGTTAAAGGCGGTTTTGTAGGCAGCGATCACGCCGGCGGTGCGGCAAAGGGTTGTTAGGGAGGGAGAGAGGATAAGGAGGGAGATCAGGGGGTGCGGTGGGAGGAGAATGGGGACGCGGTGGGGGACGGAGGAGATAGAGAGGAGTTCGTAAAAGGCAAGGATAGAGGAGGTGAGGGGGGGATCGGAGCTAGGCGGGAGGGAGAGTAAGAGGGAGGTTGAGAGGTGGGAGATGTGGGTTGTGAGGTTGGAGAGGGCCCGTTGGTCAGGGCCCTCGATTGCTGGGCTTGGTTGGGAGGATTGGGGTGAGGCTTGGCTCATCCATTGTCGGAGGAGGTTGGCGTAAAAGCGCAGTAGACGGTCGTATACATAGGGATTGTTACTGGCAGTGAGTGCAGCTTCAGCAGGTTGGAGGAAAGCTGCATAAGCATCTGTTACGTATGAGAGGAAATTTGGACTGATCGGAGATAGACGACTTACCGCCAAAAGACTGTATCGGGACATAGGAAAGAAGACCAAGCACCGAGTTGATATCCTGCACACCGTCCCAAAGGAGAAGGTACTCTTTGAGAAACGCTTGTGCGATTGGCAGCAAAGTCTATACATAGTAAGCGAATACTCGTACTTCGCGAGTCCCTGCAGTTTCGGCATACCTTGGTGTATTGGGTAAGCCTGAGTAGTCCATCCAATATTTCTGATAGGTAGTGCTGGTCGGCATTGCTCTCCTTCAGGGCATTGTACTGCTCTTCAAGGCATGTGGAAAGCCACAGCTCAATACGACGAGCGACGATTGGCGATGACTTCAGCTCCACAAACTTCTGCAGCAGCGGATCGGTGAGAAACGAGATGAGCTGCCCCGGCGGTTCAATCCTATCAAGTTTCTCGACAAAGTCTTCTACGTTGTCGATCCCTTCAAGGGTCACCGAAGTCTGCCACACCTCATAAGCAAAGCCAATACCTCAAAGGTTGAGCGTCACTTACCTCGTTTGCATGAAAAGTGTGTACGTCAGGGATAAGCAACGCTTTGCCATGCTTAGGCCCTTTTCGTAAGACTTTAAAGCCATTGTGTTGCTCCACAGTGGAGTTGGATGATACAGCACTACGTTCCTGTATTGCGAGGAGCCGGGTTCTCCACTCAGGATCCGGTTGCTGAACCGTCAGTGATACGTGTGAGGCTGTTTGGGGAAACGGGAAATTTTGTACAATGGACAAGCATGAATCATGAGTCACTTACGGGAGGGAACGACTTGCGGCTCGTGGAAGTGCTTCCGAGAATGATGTCGGGGTAGTAATCCTTGTAAATGCGGAGAAGGCCTTGAAGTGCCGGTTCGTTTCCGAGACTGCGGGAGAACTCGAGGCTGCGATCATGTCAGTAGCCGATACATAGTGCGTACATAGAACATACAGATGCTGTATCCGAAATGGTTTCACATGCTTGCGTCGGGTTATCAAAGATAGCAGATGACATAGAGAGGTTCTGGTCTAGTTAGTACAGGCCGAACGGGGTATCGGAGTTGAGCAATGCCCACCTGATACTGATCATATCGAGCATGCCGAAAAGCACACCGTACAGTCTCGACAGCACATTCGGCTCCTCCAGCACCTCGTGGATGATGGCGAGCCACTTAACAAAGCTGTTCTGAGTACCGGGCGCAGGCTTGCCTTTGCCCTGGCCTAGCGCGGCAACCACAGTGATAACAACATCCGCGGGTACCCGCTGTGCAGGATAGAGGTTCTTGATGAGAGTGGTGACACTGGACTGATCTAAATTTGACTTTCTTGCCGCGATCTGTACGACATGACGCAAGGCCTCGCCGTCCAGACCGTGCTCAAACGCATGGCGGCAAACAACGTCAACAGCGCTCGAGACGGGAGCCAGACGCTGTTTTGCTGGTGTCTTGGATGCTGTTCTCCTGATCAGCAGGAGATGAAGTTGTACAGCTCATGCTCACCTCTCTCCAAAGACTCTAGCGCGTGCTGCAAATTGGCGGGCCGTTCTCCATCTGGGCGCATTAGTGAGTAAGGAACGAGCAACGGCTGAGAGAAGAGACGGAGAAGAGACGCAGTCATACCGTCGGCTATTGAAGGCATCAAGCTATCTCTTGTCCCATGCAGGGTGTCAGACAGTTGAGCGGTGAATGCAATGTATCGGCGGATGTATGTATTGTAGACGACAAAAGGATGTTGAGTGGTGGTTGCTCAGTCAGTAGGTCAGTACATGTTGATCCGCGCTAGGCTATTTACATGCGAGTTGCGCCTTGCCGCTTTGGGTGCTGAGTAATCGACCATCGCTGTCTTTCCCTCCCCTTGTATCCACTCACCCTCTCCCCCTCCCACCAATTCTCCCTCCTCAACTCAGCGACCCCACAACATCTGTGCAATACATACTATGGAAAGTCTATCCTGCCTTCCGTCGCGGCACGGTCGATGCGTTGTGTGACATTTGAACTTTCTTGTCATCCCGCGTCGTCGCCTCCAAGATATGTGCTGGGAGCGTAAGCAACACACACCGGGAAACGCCTCATGTTCCGCTGCGGCTCGTCCAGTCGCCCAGTTGCTCTGCACGCAATTATGCTGGTTCGTGCAGCTGTCACCCGCATATTCCCTGGGTCACGCCCTCCGCTTGTCCTTGTGCTTCCTCCACCCGCTGTCGTATCGTATCGTATGTAAGTATCTATGTATATGTATGTAAAGCCTGAGCCCGGTGCCCGCGCCTGGATCGCCATGTTACACAGCAAGCATCAATTGATAATCCTTCGGCTCGCGGGCTTCTCACTGGTCCTTAATCTTTGCGGCCCTCTTCCTCTTGCAACGTTTCTGCACGCTCTGCTCGAAGCGTCGAATGCCCCCGCGCGTCATACATATCGACCATATCGTACATATGGCGAATCTTCTGCCTCAGCTCGCCTCCCCGGCGACGCTGTCTCTCTGACTGGTCTGATCGGCGGCCCATAGCATGCTACGTTGCCTCTCGTCTCGTTACTTGTCGGCCAGGAGGAGCCCCAATGATTTGTTTGACGCGACATTCACGCATTCATCTTTGAGTTCCTAGCCTCCTCCATCTTTCGCTCCACTTTGCCATGTGAGGTGCCTTTGCCGCTAGGCCCCGATCTGTCGTGTTCGTCGTGTTCGTCGTGCAATGGTACGTTTGCTACCGAGCTTCTACTGATCTGTTCATCGCCAAACGGTTATCCGTCCGCTGGACTCGGAATGCCTTGTGTAACCCTGAAGCTCCTTTATGCCGCCTGTCATCGGTCGACTCGGCCTTACAACGGCGTTGCCCCCGCAGCCATGCTAGTCTACTGGTCGAGTTGGCCTTGTTGCTTTTGACAACACGGGGAGACGTACGTGCCCACGATCTTGTGTGACCTCTCTCTCTCTCCCATGCCGTAACACCATTATATCACCTTGGATATTATTGGCATTACATTCGCAGAAGGCTCCTCTTAATTAACCTTCCAGACCGAACATATCGTCAGAGCCATCAGCAAGGACACGGCTCAGCTAGCGATCCGCCAGTATTTAATCCATCAACTTGTTGGCCTGCCTCCTTTATGGATTAGCCTCTATGTTGTGCGTAGCAGGGCCTATATCTTCCCTTTTCAATTCTATTTGAAACGCTTTGTCGTGATTCTTTGCCTCATCCTACGGGGAGGAATGCCTGTTTCGGCTCAACCGTCGTTTAGCTTTGTCCGTGAGGCAACATTGCACCCTATTACTTGGAATCACTGGCACCTTTCAACCATCCGACGATCCGGGCATTAATGAGGTAGATATCCGTCATATTGCTACCTGCTTTTCGTAAAAATAAGAAAGAAAAAACATTGGCCAAAGACATCAAGGCTACTACTAAACGGATTGCTCGTCTCTCCGCCGTCGACGATTAAAACGAGGTGGGATAGACGAAAGAAACATCTACCACAGCCCACTTCTATCAGGCACCAACCCAAGGCACCAACATGGTGGAATATAAATCGAGATCTTCCTCCAAATACTCCCACCCATACCCCACACCAGTCTACACCATGACCTCCCCAACACCAGGAACATCCACCCTCACCACCCTCCTACAAAACGCCTCAATAGCCGGGAACGCGAAATTCGTACGATGCCCCCCCGACGCCCTCGACAGACTCCACCGCCTCAATCCAGCGGAAATAATCACACTATTCACACCCGTCATCCCCCATCCACCAAGCACCCCGCTAGCCAAAAACATGGACCCCTTCGAACCACTAGGACGAGCGTTCCAACGACAAGTCCGCCACGTACCCTACCGCCTAGAATACGGCATGACGGAAACGCACACCGACTTCCTCGACACCAGCGGCGCCGTCGTCGTCGTCATATGTTCGACCGAAAACGTCCTCGCTCACAACCCAAAGGCTTTCGACCAACAGGTCTCCTTCTCCCGGGATGCCGTGGCCAAAATCAAGGACAAGAAATCCCTGATCGGTGTTCCCGTGGTTCTCCTCCTCATCACCAACGGCGCTGCGAAGTCGAATCACGAGTCCTGCGTTCGCGATTTCTCGGCTCTGGTTACGCTTGACGATTACTCGCCGGGCGCACTGTCGAATGCCGTGCAGGCTATTTTCGACAAGTAAAGGATGATACCCTTTTACTATAGAGCCGCTTTTGACGTCGCGTCGCAACCTTTTAGTTATTCGGTTTTTCTTGTTTTTTTTTCTTCTTCTTTTTCTTCTCTCTCTGCTTCTCGGATCTTGAACGTAAAAGCTGTTGGAGGTTTTGGGCCTTTGGGACTTTCTTACTGCCTTGTTTCGCACAACGGACGGGATTCAACTTGGAGGTTATGCCAGGAAAATATATATATATACCCAGCAGCAGCAGCAGCAGCAACTGGGCCTAGTAATGATTTGATTGTTGTTGTTGTTGATGTAGTTGTTGTTTGTTTGGGGGGGGGGGGGGGTTTCCTCTCAGTTCGCGTCCATCGTATAATTATCGTACATCCATTCAATATTTGGATACTATTCATTATTATTATATTATTTTCGATATTTGCAGTTCGCTGTAGTTAGTTAGTTGACTTATTTTTCTTCTTCTTCTTCTTCTTCTTCTTCTTCTTCTTCTCCTCCTCTTCCTCTTTCTACTTTTTCTTCCCACCTTCTCCTTTGGTTTTTTTTGCTTTCGTTTTCGTCTTTAGCGTACTCTTTATCCATCTACATCTATCCAGCCTTGTCTGTCCAGCGCTTACATTCCGGAATTACGTTTCTAGTTGTGAGAGGGTGAGAGTGAGGGTGGGGGCGAGGGTGAGGGGGGAACGGAAGGAGCGATTGGAACTATGGATTTGTGCGATACATCGTTAATTCCTTCCTTCCCCCCCCCCTCACTCCCTCCCTCCTTGCGTATCTACTCGCATGCCTATGTTATCGTTCACAACGGCACTATCCAGCTCAAGCTACATCAATAGCTGGTAGTTTAAGTAGGTCCTTAGATATCCAATTGATTCAATCTCCCAGTCAATACAAACGCACGCTTCTAGGCGGCAGCTTCGGCTTCGGCTTCGGCTTCGGCTTCGCGGAGACGACTGGACAAGAAGGCCCATTGGTATCGTATTTATGCGGCGTAGGGTAGATAGTTCTTGATATAATGACACGCACGTACTCTATTGCTTCTTCCACCTATCCATCTATCCAGGTATTCACTTGTTCGTTCGTTTATTCGAATATTGAGATTAGACGATATTTGATGTGATAGATGCTGTAGTAATGCTATAAAGTATATATATATATATATATATATATAAGTTTTGTAGGATGGAGTAGGGCTATAGAGCGGTGGGAGTAAAACCAGGTTACTTCTGTGCCTAGATTATGCGGGGTTGCCATGTGCCACGCCATGCTACACTATCGTATGTTGTGATATGCTATGCTGTGGCATGATGTGATATAATGTTGGCATAGCGAGCGAACAAGCAAGCCCAAAATTAGGTATTCTCAACGTCATCTCACCACTCACATACTAAGATAATATGCCCATCTCCTCTTCCTCTACCCTCCCCTCCCTCACCGCTCACAAAAACACCAAACGCCAATCTCTCCCACCTCAACCTCACATCCGGCAAACATTATAACAACCCCCAACCCGCTACAGCTCCATATATCCCCTTCCCCTCCCCGCCAACGGGCCATCCCCACCAAACTGTGTCTGGGCGCTCGACAGCGAGGATCGTGTGGAAGAGGCGAGTGTGCTGTCGTCGCCGGAGAAGTAGTAAAACATGCGGTTTGCGATGAGGAGGACGTGTTCGGGGAGGTAGAGCGAGGCTGCTATTATGAAGAGGGAGAGGAGGAGAAAGAGGAGAGAGTCTATTATTCAATTAGCTATTTTCGGATTCTTCGTGGGCTGATCGGTGGAGAGAGAAAGGGGGGTGGGTGGATGGATGATGTGTGTTAAACGTACTCAGTATGAATTTCTCCGTAGAGGTGAGCATGTACAGGGAGAAGGTGACTTCATATTGGTATCTCTTACGCTGCAGCCAGCGGAGGAGGGAAGACGGGTACAGCATTGTTGCAAGGAGGAGGGCGGCAGCTGCGGCGAGTAGGATGACGGTGGAGATGGAGGCAGAATCCAGCATGTTATAATCTCTCGAACAAAAGGGGTAATGACTCGTTATCGTAGGTCTGTTGTTGGCATGGGCTTCCCGGCGCGAGTCCGGCGTCAATTGCGGCGGAATGGTCGTACGTGGATGCGGAAAGGGAGTTGGGAAATTTTGGGGGCTCCGGATCATGTGGTCGGTGTCTGGAGGTGCTCCGTATCAAACGCGACTGTGCGTGTGGTCTGCTGGCTGTCACGACACGACGGCGGCCTGGCTAAATAGACCAATTGTGCTTTATCTACAGCGGTGAATTGTACAATGGCAATGCTTCCCGCCATTCGCATTCCGTCCCTCTCCCGCACATGGAGTCTCCGCGCTTTCTCTTCCTCCTCCATCTGTCGCGAAAAACCCCTTCCTCCACGCCGCGTAATCCCCGAAACCGAACTCATTGAAAACTTCCTCAAGGGCAGCGGGCCGGGCGGTCAGAAGATCAATAAGACGTCTTCTGCCGTCCAGCTGAAGCATATACCTACGGGCATCGTGGTCAAGTACCAGGATACGCGGAGTCGGAGTCAGAACCGCAAGATGGCGAGGAAGCTGCTGGGTGAGAGGGTTGAGGAGCTGGAGTTGGGGGACGGGGCAAGGACGGCGATTAGAGCCAGGGAGAAGGGCAAGAAGAGGGCGAGTGCGGATAAGAAGAAGCGGCGGAAGTACAAGGCTTTGGAGGCGGCGAAGGCTGGGGAGAATACAGAAGAGCGTGAAGGTCACGGCGGAGAGGATGGAGACGTGAAGCAGCGTGATGCTGAGATACAGAAGGATACACACATCACGAAGCTGCCGTAGCAACACAATGGACATCGCCTTCTACCCTCACCTCTAACACAGTAAAAAACACAGACCTCGCCTTCCTCTAAAGGTGGAAGACAGCTGTCCATACAAGCAGCCACCGTGAACAGGCGTTGACATGAATCCGCAGCGCGTCGTCATAACATAACTCGGCCTCAATGTACGATATACACACGCGCGCAAGCAAGCACAACACAGTAAAATCTCTTCTTCAATCCATCGCCAGCGGCAACAGCATCAATGAAAAGGTAGTGGACCAGCAAAAATTGCGCCGAATAGGCCCCCGAAGGAGACTAAAAGCACCCCCAGCTCCGCGCTGTGCAATGCAGGCGAGGGTACTTGAGCTCTGGCTTCATGATCTCAGAGACTCTCAACAAGGTCTGACAAAGGTTAGCAAATGCAGCAAAACAGTTTGGGGGAGGAAAGGGAAAAGACTCACAAGTATGAAGAAGAAAAAGGCGTAGAGGCATGAGGGCGGCGGGTTTATATAGTCGGATATTGCTAGGCGAGACTTCGGCTGATTTGTCAGCCGGAGCCCGGACTGTACAGTCACGTGCTCTGCTGTGGGTCACGTGATGGATTACTACAATAGTTGACCTCAATGGGAAGCATGTCTGGTACAGCCACTCCGCCAAAGCAACCCGTATCATTTGTGCGCGAGACGACAATGAACTGAATCTTGGGAATCAACCCGGGATTTATATGTAGGTAGATGTTGCCACGTGAGAAGGAAATCTTGAAGCTTTTTCATCGTGTACAACAAAAGGGAATAACTTTCCAACATTAAACACTGGTAGTTGATCCAACCCCTCAATCATCAACTCAACAACCCCTCTCCTTCCTTCGCAGAAATTCAAAATCTAGGAATCTCACAATCATGTGACGTACACTACGCTCTCCTCTACACAAGCAATCACACCCTACTACAGAGTACAAACCAACTCAACACACCAACACACCCCACGTCACCCTCCCGCAGAACCAACAAAACAATCCCCCAACACACAATACATCACAAACCACCTAAACCGCAAATCACAAAGCATCAAAATCTATTCATCAACTCGAATTCCACGACGCACGCAGAAACTAATCAAATCCCATTTCCCACACACCCAAACCATGATCATCCATTCACGCCTCTGAGCTACATCACATCGCCATCAAATCTCAATTCCGTCCGACCCGGCCGGGCTCCTCATAATCTAATTAATACACCGACTGAAAATATTTACTCAGTTCGAATCATTTCCTCCAAAGTCCACCGTCATCTTCATCGTAATGTAAATGAATCCACTCCTTTTGAACCATACTACTCATGCTGTGACGGCCCCGCACTAAACCGCCATGTCTCCCCCGAATGAACAGACGGCACCGCTGATTTCAAGGCCGTCGCGGCCACTTGTCTTGCCTTTCCATCATCGCTGGCCGGGCTATATTCCGGCTTCACGGGGTTATCTGTGTCGCTGAGCGGACTGGGTACCGGACGCTGTGGCCCGGACGAAGACGGTGGTGGTAACGGAGGTGTGTAGCTCAGCGGTGGGGAGGGCGCCAATACTGGCGTTGAAGTTTTGGAAACTCCCTGTGAGGACGATGCAGTTGGTGGACGCGGGGCCAGCGGCTGCATATTCCCTGGGCTGGCAGTCGCGGGCAAGATAGGCGTCGGTGAAGGCCTTGAGTTAGCAATTTGTGTCACCATCTTATCCCACTTCGGTGTCCCGCTATTGTGCCTCTGTGCCTGATTAATGTCTCGCTGGAAGTCATTCGCAGACTGGAACTGTGGCGCTGGCCTAGGAATCGGGAGACCAGGAGCTCCTCCCGGGGAGAAAGCGAATCCCAGGCCGTTCTGCTGGGGTGGTTGGCTCATGGACGGCGGGAGTCTGGGCAGAGGCACATTGCTGGTAGCAGGTCGTAAGGGAGCCCACTCCGGGGCAAACGTTCCATCCGGTCTGTAAGGAGATATGTAAGTTTGGTCTCTCCGAAGGAACGCGTTTTTCAAATACGGATACTTCTGTACATAGGCAATGTACTCAGATCGCGATGGGGAGCTTTGGGCTAAGAAATCAACAAGAGGGGAATTTGCGCTGGCGTACATTTTGGATGTCCCAGTGGGATTGCTCAACAAGTTTGAGGTAGGTGTCCCGTCGCGTGCTGGAAGAGCAGGCTGCAGTGGTGGAACACTCGGATTTTGTGTCGGACGCGATACAGGACCTTGACTTTGGGGATAAGAAAGCGCTGCCAATGCCTGCGGGGAGCCAGCAGACTGCCATGGATAAGGAGGCAGCGATTGACCATCTGCTGGCAATTGTGCATACTGACCGATACCATTCATTAAGGGGCTAGATGCGGTAGGCTGCGGTTTGTAGTCTTGACCTGAATAGCTTTGCGGCGGAGCATAAGGCACATATTGCTGTGAGGGCCGGTGGCTATGATACCCGGCATGCTGCTGGGCCGGCTGTCCTTTGGGAGGGCCCGATGAACGGTAGATGCTATACATATTCGGTTGATGGGCCACTGGAGAATTTGGGTTCTTCCTAGTATCCGGGTTGTAATTCGGGGACCTGAAAGTAGTCATCATGGATTCCTTGGGCTTATACGAATAAGGCCGGGTGATCTGTTGCACTGGTGTCTTGGGCGGTATCGACACGGGTGCTGGTTTGATCGGATGAGACCCAGAAAATGGTCGGGGCTGGAACACTGGCATGATTGGTGCTGCAGGCCGAACGGTATCCAAGAAGTTACTCTTGGGGTTATGAACTGACTTTGCCGGGTCTTCTGTGTACTGAGGCCTTGCCTCCGTTGATGTCTTCCCCAAGTAGTACCAGAGTTGATTCGGCTGGCTGACATCAACTTTGGCAACTTTATTTGTGACCTCTGGAGCAGTGTTGAACTCGGCCCACTTCTGTTCGGAGTTGAGATCGTGGAATGCGTCACCCATTTCCGGAACGCCGTCTGTGCGGTTGGACATGTCAAGCGAGGCGTCGGTCTCCTTGAGATGCTCAGGCAGCGGCTTGGCGTTAGCAGAGGGTTTGGGCCGTTGCGACTCGGCCGGATCCAGCTTCAAGAGATACTTCCACTCTACCTCGACACGATCACTTGAACAATGTTAGCGCACTTGACTCAAATCAAACGTTCTCTAGACTTACCCATCAGGTAGCACATCGACCAAAAGAGCCTGCTCGCCCGGCCGATTTTCGACTACTGTACCACCATAAATTTGATACATCTCACCGCCAGCATACTGGAACTGAATAACGTCTTTCGGTTTCAAGCCCTTGGCATAGCTCATGATGGCCTTGTCTTTCTCCAACGAGTCGACATCAACAGTCTTGTTGCTTCGTTTCTTCGGGCGGTGGAAGCGGCATCGGAAGTCGTACCCGTCGTAAAAGTACTCCGTTCCCTCCTCATCGAAGGTTGGCATTGGGCCAAGATCGACCTGAACACCAGCTGCCATGGCACATGTAGCGTGGAAGGCTCGCGTACACTTCTTTTGGGAACATTGGAACACAGCCCCACGCTTTGAACGGCAGTAGTTGCACTTCAACTCGAGTCGGTCCTTGCCTATGTTCGCGACATTGAAGATGGAGTCAACGCCGTTTTTCTGGGAGATGTACGTTTCGGGGGTGTAATCGGCGCAGATACGGTGTGCTTTCATGCCAGTGTCGGTGGGCAAGAGGTCGTCGTACTCGATGTCATTTGGACATAGAACACAGGGCATTCCCCTGCCAGGCACCTTGAGGCGGATCCTGATACGCCTGACCTTTCGCTTGGGCGCATCTTCGGCCTCTTTATTTGACCTCTTCCGCTTGTTGCCTGCGGATTTCCGACCACTCTTGCCTTTCCCCTTACCGGCCACGCTTGGCGGAGGACTAGGCAAGTGATCTGCGAGGTCGTCGCCTTCCGAATCTGTCTCTTCGTAGTACTCTGGGGTTGGTTCACCGCGTAACTTGCGCTCAATCTCGTTGACATCGACCCAGACGCTGTCAGTCTCACATTCGCATTTCTTTGCGATGCGACCGTAGCTCAACCAAGACTCGTTTGCAAAGTTGACAGACTCGGCGCAATTATATCCGATATTGTATCCAGAATGGTACCCGTAAGGATAGGTGATGACGAATTCGCCTTCGTAGTGAACAAGCCGATTTACTTTGATGTTGAAATTCTTCTCCAGCTGCTGGGGTGAGATGAGGTACGTCTTGTGACGGAGGAACTGGGGACAACGCTTGGCATCGAGAGGCCAGATACTCTTCATAGCAGCTTCAAATCGTCTAGCATCTTCCTGTGAGATGCTGTACCACTGCTTTGGGGCACCGAAATGAATGTAGTTGATACTATAAAGATCGACGTCCTCGAGATGCCAGGCAAAGGTAGCTTTCCACATTCCCAAGTAAAGATATGCGGTATTGACACCAGGAACCTTCGTCCCAAGCACGTCCAGCAAGTTGGGGAGTTTGGCAACGTTCCAGCTAGTAGTACTCTCGTCGAAGAGGGAACCAGGCATATCGGCTCCGTACATGGGAGATCCATAGTTGACGCTCTTCCAGTAGTTTTCTTCCAGCTCCTTGCAGCGTTCAGGCGTGAATTCATCAACATGACCAAGATGGTAATCGAAGTTTTTGAAAGCCCGTTCGTCGATGTAATCGGTCATTTCGGCTCTGTTGTTCATTCGGCGGGAGGCAGTAGACTTCTTTTGTTCGCCTCTTGGCTGTCGGCCTCGCGGTCTCGTAGAGGTAGAGTCATCCTGGTCTTCCTTCTTGATCTTTCGGGTCGACGTCTTCTTCTCCTCTTCTGGTGCGGGCGACTTCGGGGTCGGAGGGACATCGAAGGAGTCCTCATCGTCTTCCTCTTCTTTCGTATTCCGGGTTGTGCGTCGGCGCGGTGGCCGGCCAGGTCCACGCCTCGGCCCAGGTGTAGAGTCGTCGTTGTTGGCAGCGGAGGCCTGAGCTCTAGTAGCGCGAGTGCGTAAGGGCCCGTCAAGGGCAGCTCTCCGACGCTCACCCCGCTTGGCCGGGGGCTGGTGGTGTGCCTCCTCCGTCACTGCTTTCCATTCCGGCAGGTTATACGACCGCTGCTTCTCGATGTTCGCCTGCGTGTAGATACCATGCTGGCCGGCGAATTCTTGCGTGATGGGGTTCTTGACTTTGATCGACTTGACGGCGTCGGAGAGGTCGGGTAGGGAGTTGCGCCTGTTGTCAAGGTGAGTGGCGCCAGAGGGGAGCGGAGCGGGTAGAAGGAGGGGAGATGGGATGGGGGAAGGGGAGGTGAGGTGAGGTGAGATGAGGTGCCGTCGCATTCGCACTTACCATTGCTTCGGCGGGATGACCTTGACGATCCCCGACTTCATGCCATATTTGTCAATCTTCTCGACGAACCGCTTGAAGTTGCGAAACTGGTCCATTGTCTGCAGCACAAGGCAATCAGCACCAAAATCAACACTACAAGGCAATTGCCGCTACATCGCATGCCAACCCGGCAGCTCGATGCGCAGGCTCCCCCGCATGCAACGGCACTTCTCCAACTTGGTGCAACGTACCGGGCAAAACACAGGGACCTTTCCACCGTCCCAATAGTGATCAGGCTCGATATCTTGGCCGTCATCGCTGTCGCTGTCCAGATCCATTTCTGACAGTTCCGACGACATTCTTGCGTCCCTCTTGTCCATGTCTTCGCTCGTCGGGGGCGTGAGGGCAGGCTTCATAGAAGGGTCGTCGTTTTTGTCCGCCGTGGTCTCGACGGACGGAATGACGTCGGGAGGCGCCTCCATGGCGAGCAACAATTGCTGATAGGCGGCGTCGTTGGCTCAGGGCGGATGCAGAGCACCGTGAGGCTGGCAGGTGTTTCGTTCGCGAGAGGCCCGAGGGCAGCGTCCGCCACCGTCCTCCAGACCGGCAAAGACAGCACCACAGGCTCCCTAGGCGGAGCGCATATAGTCCAGAAGCTCTCTTGGGCAGCGAGAGTCAATCTAGTCAAGTTGGAATACGAGAAGGTAACCTTGGAGTGCCCTGAGGAGTCCACGATGCACGACCTCTGGCGCGAGTGGAAGGTGCACCTGCACTGCCAAGACTACGCTACCTCCTAATCGATAATCCCAGCACTAGTTGCTCTCACCTGAGGATCAGCTCACGAATGCGACCTCGACTCCTTCTGGATTGCGACCCAGTGAAGAACGAGAGATGGGTCGTAGGGCTGTCGTGACTATACTAGCACAATTCGTCACTATTGCTTGAGTTGCTTATTGTGTTGGTTGCACGAAGAAAGACATACCTACATGACTAGTCGCTCGTTCACACGCTTGATGCACGTCATCGGACGCCCTAATCTGATCTGGCGTTCACTTAACCACCATCTTGTCTTATCAGATCAGAACCCTCACGCATCTACATCTACACCTACGGAGTACCGCGCCTTCGCCACCACCAATCCACCAACCGTCGTAGTCGAGACACTGTACACGCTCAAAATTTCCCCTAATATCAAACACCATTGTAACGACCAGCTCCATTTGAAGCTTTGCAAGTGCCACCCGTTGGCAGGGACATCTCGCCCACACCACCCGTGTCGCTCAGTAGATATACACACATACATAGATGAAGACAAGCCTTGCCGATACGCCTGCCATGTACTTGTCAAAAAGGCTTATATTTTACTATTCCCCCGAGCCCTTCAACCACACCAACGGCGGAGATAACGCCGTCACACAAATAGACCCATCCCCACGAACAACACCACAATCCACACGCGACCCTCAAAGACCTTCCTATAACCAATACCAGAATACCTCGACGCACTGGAAACAATCGACGCAGCACCCACCAACACACGATGCATCGCGGTGTGGATTTCAGCCAGTGTGTGTTGTGCTGTGCTGTGCTGTGTGCTACGACGAAACCCGAAAAGACCAACCACGCAACCCCCGATCCCCAACAAACACTAAAGCACAACATCCACCCATCCCCAACACAAACACCCACTCCCCACAAAGTCAGCCCCACCAACATGTAAACCGCATCCTGCGACACAAACCTATTGTACAATACTCCGTACAAATCCACCAGACTCACGCGCTCCACTATCCCCTCCACACCGTGATTTGATTTCCATCTTCCCACTTCCCACTTTGCACTTCCCCTTCATACCCACCACCCCATCCAAACAACCAAAACAACACCCACCCCAAACGCAAGACATGCGCACGCCCACAATCTCACTGTCACAATCACCATATACAGACATACATACCAAGTACACCGTACCCCCCTCGCCCCATACATAGGCGCCCGATCCCTCCCGCCTCCACACTCGGCTATCTGATCTCAACGTCCACCCCTGAATTTCCCCGGATCGTCCTGCAGGAACGAGCACCGCACCAGGGCCATCATCCCCCCCAGCCACCCACCAACCCAGTCATACAAAGTCCAGAAACAAAGTCATTGGCCCGAGCTCCCCATCTGACGACAGCACACTCGTCACCAATAGGCCATGACCTCGCGCCAACTACCTACCCGACGCTCAGCTCATGTCGTTCGTTCGCTGACAGTGCATCATCATCCCTGAGACATTGCTCCGACGGAACACAGAGCTAGCGGCCACGTCACTTGGGAGACACATCATAGAGGAGAGTGGTGAGTGGTGGAGAGAGATAGAGACCGTTACAACCCTATTTTGATTGATTGAGCACCCCAAATCCTAGCAGCCATTATACTAGTACAAATGGCCCATAACCGAGATCCGGGCTCCGATGCTATGCAGTGAAGAGGAACAGGTTGTACAGACACACACTCACCGAGTGTGGTAATGCTTTTGTGTTTTTTTCCCAGCTCGGCGTCCGCTCAAATGCTCAGAACGTGGCCGAAAGAATTACAGCGAATGTGATGACCCAAAGGAAAATAGGGAACCCAGCCGTTGTCCGACCCATACATGCTCCAAACATAAAAGTAGAGGAAGGGGAAATCACACACACTTACTGGGTTTCACCGCCGCCCCGTGGGCCGCCACGGAAGCCTCCTCGGGGACCTCCACGGAATCCGCCCTCTCCTCGACCACGGCCGCGTCCACCACGACCACCTCCTCGCGGTCCTCCACGTCCCCGATATCCTCCACGACCCTCTCCATGATGTTGACTCCGACCACGTCCTCCACGGTTGTTCTGAACTTCCTGGAATCCGTCACTCCCATTTGCGGGGGCTGCCTGAGTCTCGACGGGTTCGTCAGCCCAGCTGGTGGTCGCGTTGACAGGCGCAGCGGCGGCGGGAGTCTCGGTCTCAGCGGGGTTTCGCGGCACAATCTCATAAGAGTCAGTGAGGGGGTCGTCCGAGCCCGACTGCGGCTTCTCCCAATCCCCGCCAGCTGCATTGGCCGCACCCGCACCTATGCCTGACGCTGCAGGAACGCTAGATTCTTCCACCTGCTCCGTACCACCGTTCATTGGCGCCGAAGCATCGAGCTCGGTAAGGCCTGCGTTCGCGATCGTGGGGTCAGTCACAATGGTCTCTGGGTCGGTGGGTTGCGACTCGGCTACGTTCTCTACCCAAGCCTCCTCGGCAGCGAAAGGAGCCTCGTCGAGAGCAGCTTGCTTGATCTGTGCGTCTGTACAAATGTTAGCTATGCTCAAGGACAGATTCACAATGTCGGCACCCACAGGTAACGTCGAGTAAGACACCCTCTGTTGAGGGAACGCTGTCCGAAGTACCGTCAATCAGCTTCTCAGTCGCTGCAACTGCGCTTGCATCCCCGCCGTACACTAGCAGCAGCGCACCCTCGAAAGCCTTGGTAAGGTCCGAGTCATCCTCCTCAAGCTGACGTCGAGCAGCAGCAGCCCTCAGGAAACGCGAAAGTGTGAGGAACTTCTCTTGGAAAGCCTTCTTAAGCTCAAGTGCGGCCTCTGCCTTGATGGTGGCCCTCAGCTTCTCAAGCTCCTCGGAATGTCCTTTCTGCAAAATCTCCTTCTCCTGCTGGATCTTGTTCTGGTACTCCTGCTCGAACTTCTTGTAGTGGCCAAGCTGCTCTTCGAGTTGAGCAAGCTGGGCCTGGAGTGTGGGCTTCTTGAGGAGCTGGGCTTTCTGGTCGGCGTTGATCTTACGGGAGGAAACGAGGTCGTCGATCGAGACACCTGGGTTAGCTGCGACTATATCGTCGGCCTTTGCCATACCATTCTGAAAGCGAGGTCAGCATGAGTTTAGATAAGACCAAAGGTGCGAGGCGGGCTCACCAGCTTCTTGGTGACATTTCGAACGTTCCTGTGTACATAGTCAGTACTCAATGTGCTGATGGGAAATGTGGGGTTGTAGCTCCAAGAGCTACTTACTTTTGGAGCTCCCTAATGTACGAATTCTCTTCAGCACCATTGGCCTTTCCTGCTGGGTCCGAGGCACTTGCGCCGAGCTCAGAGCTGGTCTTCTCCGCCGGAGCAGGCACTGCAGTGGCAGCAGCGTCTGCCTTGGCCTTCTTCTTGCGAGCGGTCTTGGACTCGCCAGGCGTAGTCGCAGGCGGGTTCGCGACAGCAGGGGCGGACATTTTATGAGAGACGTGTATGATGAAGTATGGGTTTGGGGAGAAAGTTATATATAGCACACGAGTACAAGTGGCAGATTTGGATGTGAGAGGGAATGTGGTGTTGTGCTTTGTGTTGTTGGTAGTTTTCATCACCTGGCGATCAATACTCGCCCACTGGCATGCCAAGGACAACGCGCTACTCATGCAGACGCTTTGGCCCTCGTAGAATCTACTAGACTGACTCCAGGCATCTCCCGCGCGTTCTCCAGGTCGACCTGCCGCGACGTGTAATTTGTATTTTCAGCATGGAATGTATGTGATTGATGGTTATGAAGATTGGCATGAAATTCTGCGAGAGGTCTCGCTTAACTAACTAGCTGAGTACATAGCAACTGACCACACTTCTGCATAGATCCTAGACATTGGAGCTACACAATCCTCTGAGAGCGTGGCCATGAAGTATGCTCGTGCAAGACAGCGAAGTATTAGCTTATGAAAAGCTACAGTCACCCAAACTCTCTGCAGTGGCGTTAGATATCTAAAAACGAATGCCCTGATGTTTCAAAGACGTGTTCCACATCCAGATACATCACTCACAGTATCCTGGGTTAAAAACATCCCCCGATCTTGCGTTTCGGTGCTACCGGAGTCGAGCGGTACAAAAATATAGCGTGGAGTAGTGTAGATTACAGGCGGAGCACCACTATTCAAAGGGTGTAATCAGAAGCTCGCATCAAGGCGAACATGGCTTAGAAGTTGTGTCCCAGTGTGCTTTTGAGCAGTCGTAGACCGGGCGACTGGGAATCGGCGTGTCTTTTACTATCAGCAGTCGTACGGGCTCGTGTCCGACAGAGAACTACAAACATTGAAGTGACTTGATAGCTCTGATCAGAAAGAGGAGAGGATTCCATCATCACTGCTGCAACCGAAGGCAGACGAGTGTACTCCGTAGCGTCGTCTACTTTCTCCTGAACGCACGGAACTCGAAGACGAAATCATCCACGGAAAGCTAGGCATCTTGGTTTGTGAGTATCTTGGAAGGAATCGTGTGCGGAGGTTGCGCCTGAAAAGTTCTGCAACGCTTCACCGAGTATAACACTGCCTTCTGTAGCTAAAAGAGCCCGTAGTGGTGCATGCATAACCTCGACTGGTCTTTTGGGAACAGTGTGTGCTGTCGCAGGTCACGTAACGACGAGTACCATTTGGCATGTCAGCTAAATATGAGAGCAATATACGAAACTGAGACAGTGTGTTGCATCAACGATCACATGGTGACATTGATGGTCTTGAAACGGCACCGCTCAACACTGGCGATTATTATGCAGCTCGACGTCGACGAGGCACTTGCATGTGATGTAAACTGGTGTAGATACGTCGATTACATAAGGAAGGGGACGCGAGATGGGGACAAGACAAACATGAGAACAAGGTTTCGGCGGTTTTGACAGTCAGCTCCAGATGGCGATGAGGTACTCGATGTGAAACGTTCAACTACAACGCTAATATAACTTGCGGAGTACATATGCTCTCACTCTAGTATATTTCCCCGCCGTCTACAGGGAGCACACGTATTGTTCGCGGCAAAGCGTCGCGAATATGAAAAGGAAGGTAGTGTGGATACGGCGGTCACATGTGCGCAGTTGCAGGATAAACCCTAGGTAAGCGTAGCCACACCTTTGAAAGGGCCATGTCACGCGGCCTTGCTTTCACTGAGGGCCTGTGGTCCGTTCATGTGGAAGACCAAATGGTGGTGGGCTGTTTGCCGTGCACACGGTCGTCATCCGGAGAGCTTGTTTGGCAATCCTGAGGCTGCAAGATGGGACAGGGTGTAGCGATAACTATAGGCCGGTGGGTAATAGGTAGGTAGGTAGGTAGGTAGGTAGGTAGGTAGGTGGGTGGACGGATGGGTGGGTGGATGGGTAGGTAGTTGCTGCGGGTAGTGGCCTCGAAGCACAGAAAGCAGCGCGTCTCGAGCCTGTGTGTGTGTGTTCGACGGCGCAAGAGTCAGTCCGCTTCCATCGAGGCCGTGTTCGATCATGTAGAGGCGCGTCGGAGTCGAAGAGTTGGAACGGCCATGGAGGCACGGAGGGATGCTTGGGTGTGTGTGGGGTGGGGTATGCGGTATGTGTGTCCCTCTCCCTCTGATTGGGCGATCTGTATTAGCGCTAGCGCACTTCACGTCAACCCAGCGCCAGATTTAAAAGCCGGCTGAGCGCCCGCTCACGGGTTCCGCGTGACCTTGCGATCACCTTACCACAACCGACGACGATATCCATAGATACTGATTTCCTGCACAAGTTTCTGGCTTGTTCAGGTGTTGAAAAGGCTCTCGACTGTAAGCGGCTGTGCTCTGTTTTCTGCTCTCCCTTTCTAACTCATGTTCCAGCTTTTCATCCCGATCTCTTCTCTGCACGCCCGCGTCCTCGAGACCTGCTTACCTCAACTTGGAAGTGGCTATCAGGTGACATCGCATCCATCAACAACTCATAGGTGAGCCCGTTTCCATCCACCGTCTTGCAGCAACACCCTATTGCTTCGGTCGCGACGCGATCAAAACAGCCGACTGCGCCGCGATGCTGCCTCCTATTGCGCCTGTCTTGCAGCGATCGCGCCTGTCTCCGGCCGTTCCGATGTGCTGCATGTCCTCCCATCCAGAAGAAACGCTGCACAGCGCTGTTGTGTCTGCTTCGCATCGCAGTATCCCGTGCCATACGGCGGGCCTTCGTTGAGCGTTGACAGCCCCGTCTCACGACTGCAGGCAATCAATGCGACAGTCGATCGCGCGTTGAATCCCCCGTAACACTTCACACGCGTACACACGCACACACGCACACACGCCTGTCTACCAACACACACCGCTATACTAATACTAACGTTTGTTTCTGGCAGATTCGTGTCTGCGCTTGATCGGCGCATGATTGCTACAGCGATACTGCCTTCAAGTCGTGCGTGAATTGGTAGTTGACGCGCCACCGTTCGCTGTCCGGTTTTGCGACTTCGATTCTTGCGCCTGCGCAACTGGCCACACCGCCTGAAACCCTTCATCCTCGTCACAGGACGCGACTACTTCCCTCACGGCTGTGTCGCGGAAAACAAAATCACGACGCACCCAACCTCTACTCTCCGCTGTCTTCACGCGTCGTGCTTGAGCCGCTGGATAGCTTACCGAATAAGACCATCTTCGCTAAAGGAGGCACAGCCTGCTTTCTGACAGTCTACTGTCGCCATTTCCTTGCACAGAAGATACTTCAAGAGCATGGCGGATACAGCTGGCTACCCTACTGATACATCAAAGTCTGTTTTGGGAGTTCACGAGTCTATGCACACCAACAAGCGCAAGCGCAATTCACGCGACCAAGGCCCCACTCGACCTGCACCCTCTGCAAATAACGCTGGCAACGCCAACGACCTAAGTGACCAAGCCACCGCCTCATTTCTTGTCGCACACAACTCGTCGACTAACGACGACGACATGCAGCAACAATTCGACGTGCACCAGAACGGCAATCCGAATGCTGCGAGTGTCGGAGATACTGCTGCTGCTGCCCTTGCCTACCACCAAATGACAGTTCCTCAAGCTACGGAACTTTCTTTCCAGCCACAAGGAAATGGAGGGGACGGATCGTCATTCAACATGGGCGATCACCACCAGCAACAGTCGGGCATGCAAGACTTCAGTTTAGAGGCTCTCAAAGCCGTTACATCAACGTCTCGAGGGGGGCAGGCTACCGGGAACGATTCGCCCCCATCGGCCTCTGCGCATAAGCCTCAGGTGGGCACCGAAGAATGGCACAAGGTCCGAAGGGATAATCATAAAGAAGGTCAGAATTCACCCCTCCATCGTAAAGTACTACAGCTGATCAGCACGCAGTGGAGCGACGTCGCCGCGAGACAATCAACGAGGGTATTAACGAATTGGCAAAGATTGTCCCAGGATGCGAGAAGAACAAGGGCTCTATCTTACAGCGCGCCGTTCAGTTCATCACACAGCTGAAAGAGAACGAGCAGCAAAACATCGAAAAATGGACATTGGAGAAGCTTTTGACGGAGCAGGCCATCACCGAGCTCAGCGCCAGCTGCGACAAGTTCAAGAACGAGTGCCAACGTGCCTGGGATGACTGCGCCATTTACAAGCGTGCTTGCGAGAATGCAGGCATCGTACCCAATGAGATTAAGGAGCGTGAAAACAACTCGGATCAGAACGGCTCTAGTTGAGAGTGTAATACCTAAACGGAGTCGGTATTTTCGATCCTTCCAGCGGTCTATTATGAGCAGTAATTTTGGTGCGTCCACTGAGGTGGTCTCCTTCAATAGAGGCGGTATCGTGCTTGTTATGGTGTGGCCATTGTTTCGCGTACACGCTCTGGGTCTGCCCAGCTGCTACCAACACTTTCTTGCGTTACCGTCACTGTCAAATCCTTTTCTCCCGTTTTTGTGCTAATCTCACGCGATTGTGTCGGTTTCGACAATAGGAAACCAGTGTTGGTTGGTGTTATCTCCATACGCCATTGTGGAGTCGGTTGATCAGTCCTTTCAGCTTTTCTTTTCTTTTCTTCCTGAAGGTGTGCAAGTACGTTCATTGTCACTCTCCCATCAGGGTGAACTGGATCTTTTCTTCTCGAGCAAAACAGTGGACTCGCTTTGGCTTTCGGCGAAATGGGTTATCAAGCAAGGGGCATGGATGAAGTTTTTGTCTTTCACTTCTTAGTGCACATACTTTAGGGGCAAATGACGTGTCCGATGAATGCCAGCTTTCATGACGATTTGCTCCATATGTTTTCTATGAGTGATGTCGTGCCGTCCTGGGGAAGCCTTGTGCATTTTTTCCGCGTATTCTGGACAAAGTTTGTCAGTAATTCGTACGTGGGCTTGTCTTGGCACAGATGGCTGTGGTGCACGAGCCTGCACGTGAGGAGGTATGCGGGGGACAGCGACGACCACCTCCGAGACCAAGTGCAAGCAATTCCACCACATTTTCTTACCAAGTCAGCAGTCGACACTGTATGCGGCGCCAAGAGTCATGGAACAGCCATGAAGCCCTGTTAGAGATGGTTATCCCCTCTATATGTTCATAATTCCCCCGTGCCTTTCGCACTATAGTTACGTCGTCGCCCCAAAGACAACGCAACATGGACAATAGCAATGCGTCCGGGCCGCCCCTCGTCCCACCTGTAGTTGACGAGGCGGAATTGCTGGGGCTCTCCGGTACTCAGACGGTCGTCATCGAGGCAGAACCCGTCGAAGAAGATCTCGGTTTATCGGCACCGCTGCCATTAGACACGGCCGAACAACAGCGTATTCTGCTCGACGAGAGCCCAAATTCGCCATCTTCGTCCAATCGAGCGGGTCCAGCGCTTCCCCTACGCCCCGGCATTCAGCGTTCCTCCAGCGTTCCACCTGCACCGCTGCATCTGCCTCCTCCTGCACCGCCTGCCCCACCTCCAGATCAACCAGCCGATGGGCTCAACCTCCAGCAGATTCATGGCCTGATTAGGGACTTGCCGCGGGTCGAGCCGACACCGTACGCCTTTACATATCAGGATTCATCGTCCTTTGAAGCAGAATTGGAAGAGTGGTTTTCTTACAGCGTGGAGGAGCAGGCCATGCTGTTGAAGGCCCAGACATCGTTTGCTCAAGAGTGGGGCATGTACAGCAGCGCAAACAATGTTGTTTTTGAGGATGGAGCGTTGCACTGGACAGAAGCGACACGGCAGCAGCAGACCGACTTCGTGCAACATCTCCTGGGCGTCATCAGGCGGCCCGACCCCATTTCGAGACTCAAGAAACTAGAGGCGTTGGTATACATCTTGCTCGGCTGTTGGTATGAAACTGCTGGGCTTCCTCCAGCGAACACTGAGACGACAGCGACACAAGATAGGACGGGTGGTGGGGACGGTCATCCCGTAGGCACCTACGACAGGTCTTCCCAGCAGGTGCTGTTGATTAGGAGAAATGTCCGGCTCTTTGTAGAATTGAATGGCCTTCAAACCTTGGTGGATGCGCTGCGGTCATCATGCCTACGAGCCTGTGGAGTTGATGTCGATGCCACCGTCCCGCGCGATAGCAAAGAAGCTGAGCGTCGCGAAGTGTGGTGTGCCATGACCTCCGTATCTGTTATCCTCGAGGTTGCACGCGTCGATGAGAGGGATGAAAATGACTTGAACATTCGCAGTGCCATTCTAGGACTCCAGGAACCAGGTTTGCTGATGCAGTTTCTAGACGTCATTGCGAAGCTTAGATGGGACGACAGTATCACCTTACCCCTCCATAAGATATGTCTGCTGGTCTGGAAGACAATGCTGATCACGTTTGGTGGCATGGCCGAAGTACAAAAGGCGAAGGACTCCTTTAAAGATCAGAGTCTTGAGGCTGCTGATGCAAGAGGCCAGCCTATTATCACGGCGTCGCCACTGGACTACCATCTGTTCCGACAAGAGATTTTGTCAAAGTATCCCGCCTACAATCCACCGCCTCCGGTCTTTCCCCTTGAACCCGAAAACAATTCGATTCTTCCTCCCCTTAAGAACCACCCAAACAAGGCTACCGGTAATCACGTCTTTGGTTCTGGTCTTGGGGAGGGGAGTGGTAGTAGTACTTCCATCTTCAACCAACCTGTGCATATCGCCACCCCGGCACCCTCTCCTCCTCCCTCTCCCGCAGGACCAGGTGGGAAGGGTGGCAAGAAGCAGAATTATCAGACAAACCAAATGTTTCCCTTCCTCTACCCTCCTCTTGATGAATCGAGCAACAAGCTTGGTGGAAAAGGATCGACAGATCTACAGGATCTGCTCGTGGGACGAAAATGGGAAGGTCCTGACATCCCCACTTCGATCTTGGAGGCTGCGGATCTGTTCGCCAAGCGCATGAGAGCTACGCGTGCCATGAAGCAGCTCTGGGAGGAACGCGTGCGGTTCATGAAATACGAAAGGGGCTGGTCTGGTGCGGACGAGCATCCAGACGTGGATGAACTATCGCTCGAAGTAGAAAAAGGTGATCTCCAGAGAGAACCGTCGCCATCGGGAAGTATCGAGGAGAGATTGGAGCTGGTCGAGAAATTCTACGTAAGCCTACAAATTGTCCTGCTTGTGATTGTACTAACGAAGAGTTTAGCAAAAAGCGCTTCCTATACTGCAATCCGTTATCATTGTTCTCATTAAAGCGATATTGTCGCACGTCACCGCTCTAGTCACGCAAGCCAATGGTCCGAATGGCCTTCAGAGTGGTTTCCAGTTTCAGGATCATAATGGAAATGGTGGGCACATGAATGGAGTAAATGGCCATAATGGAACAACCACCAACGAAGAACTCGATACAATGCGCATGCAAGAGATACTCGACAAAGCAGTTTCTGGCATTCTCATTCTGACCTTGAAATGGCTCAAAGTTTCTCGTAAGTTACATTATCTCGCTCGCGGTTAACACGGGCTAACGACGCTGCAGACATCTTGAAGTTCGAGTATATCACACAGCTTCTTGTAGACTCCAGCTATGTGCCGCTCATTTTGAAGCTCTTGCAGCTGCAGGAGATTGAGAAAGTTGTCAACTTTAATTGTGAGCAAGAGGAGCTCAAGTAAGTGAACATGGGCCTTTGTTCGACATTTTGCTAACAAGACCAGTTTCTTCTACTTTTGTCGCAGCCACTCCAGGGTTGGCATAGAGCAAGAGGAGCCTGAAGAACAGCCCGAGGTTGATTCAGACTCAGATGATGCTGCCCCGCCTCCAATCCGAATGTCAAGAGACGAGATTGCTAGTCCAGAATCCGAGATTGATCGACCCTCCCTATCAAATTCGGGACCACCGGAGGTCGATGAATTAGGCTTTCCAACCAACGAACTTCCCGCAGAGCCAATCACAAACTTCTCATGGCGCGCGTTCTTCACTTCGATCAATTACATGCGCATCATGCAAAAAATGTGCAAGAACAAAGCACATCGGAATCTCATGCTTGTCTCTTACAAATCCTCACAGTTCCTCCGCAAAAATCTCAAGGTACCGCAACCTGAGCTACGCCTGTACACCCTTAAGTTATTCAAAAACCAAGTCCCCTACTGCGGACGGAAATGGCGACAATCCAACATGCGCGTCATTACGGCTGTTTATCTACACTGTAGGCCGGAGCTGCGAGATGACTGGCTGGCTGGCAGCGATGTCGATGCCGAGGTCGACGAGAGCGTGCCGCTCGAACAAGCACTCCGTGCGCTAACGCATTGGCATAATTTGAAGCGGTATCCTGAGGGTATGGGAGCTACGACTGGTGTTCTGGAGGAAGAACAAGATTTCTTTAGACGCGAGTTGGAGAAAATGGATTGGGGAGAAGAGCTTGACCCCGATCTTGAGCCAGTCTCGGTAGACTGGTGATGATGGCCGTGTCGGCTCAAAACTTTACCATTCACCATACAGTTTTTTTGTTCAGAAATGACTTGTTGATGAATATGTGCTCGAGATGGACCAGGCACTTCGTCATGACAATCGGACCTGTTGTCTGTCATCTCAATGTAGCCTTTCTCCAGCTTCATGTTCATCGACTCTAGTATCGTTGACCTCATTCATGCTAGGAGGATGGCGGGCTAGACATGAGTCCAACGCGCATTTCGTCTCGTTGGAACTGATCGATGAGTTGGAGGGTTTTTATGGATGATAACGATAATGTGTCGATATTTGAGAGTTGCCAGTTCCGGTGGGAGCCGGTGTTGCTGCTGCTGCTGTTGCGGATGACGATGACGACGACGATGAAACAATGAAGAAGTTTATACTGCGAATAAGTAGGAAACCCGAGATGATAATACATACCCATCCATGTATGCCACCCAAAAAGCGCATTTGCCAAGTTTGAAAGAAAAAAAAACCCCCCACTTACTCTTCAGGAACAGAAAAGGTCCTTCCTTGTTGATAGCTACTATTATGGTGGATGGATATCTCTTTCGAGAAGGAAAAAAAGAATGAAAGATGGCGAAATTCTACGCCATGACTTCGTACGTACGCGTGCAAAGTATAGTTAGTTAGTAACCTTACCCTTCAAAAGCCGCGGCATT
Organism: Helminthosporium solani; assembly: GCA_022560085.1. Taxonomy (NCBI): domain Eukaryota; kingdom Fungi; phylum Ascomycota; class Dothideomycetes; order Pleosporales; family Massarinaceae; genus Helminthosporium; species Helminthosporium solani. The sequence goes on from JAFISD010000061.1 coordinate 82,865, forward strand.
TGATCCTTCCACCCTTCTTCTCACCCCCCCCCCCCAAAAGAAACCCCCCAACACAACCAAATCGCCGCCAGCGCCGCCGCCGCGCGAGCTTATTGTCTTACGGAGCACTCCGTACTCTGGTAGCTCTCTACATGCGTAATCGTCGTGATCGTATAGTGTGCAAAGCCAAGCCTCCAGCAGAGCAAGCCGGGCCGAACTGCCTATCGGCGGCCTTTGAACCGAGGAATGAATGCATCGTGTCGTGTCGTGCTGTCCTGTCCCCGCAGATGCCGCCGGGAGGAGGCGGTGGAGGTGGCGGCGCTAGGATGTATGGGATTATGTACGGAGTACAAAATGATGGGATCGTGCTGTTTGTTTGGTTTGTTTTGCGACTTGGTTTTTCTTTTTGGATGCTGGGTTGCTTACTTGCTTGTTGACGTTGGTATCTTGATTGATTGATTGATTGATTGGTTGGTTGATTGGTTGATTGATTGACTGTTGGTTTTGGGTGGTGTATTCCGTATATACTACACGGTTCCCTACACACTGGAGAGATGGCAAACGTCTTTGATTATGCGGAGGGTGCGATATTCCCCTGAATCTCCTCACGGACAACAAGCGCAAGCGCAGCCATGGTAGAAAAGAGAACGATGACGACGACGACGACGACAGAAAAGCTAACACATACACCACATAGTCGCAAAACACAACTCGGCAGACAGCTGCTGGGTAATCCTCTACAACCAAGTCTACGACGTAACCTCGTTCCTCACCGAGCACCCCGGCGGCGCAAAAGTCATCCTCAAACTCGCCGGCACCGACGCAACCGAAGAATACGACCCCATTCACCCCCCAGGGATCCTCGAAGCTACCCTCACCCCCTCCCAGAAACTCGGTACCGTGGACCCAACCACCCTGCCAGGCGCCGCGCAGCCCTCCGCGGAAGCATCGAAGCCGCAAGACGAGGGACCCGTAGATCTAGACAGCCTTTTGAACCTCGATGAGATAGAAGAGGTAGCGACCCGGCAGATCAGCAAGAAAGCATGGGCATATTACTATTCTGCCAGCGATGATCTGGCGAGCAAAAAGTTCAACAATGAGGTGTATAGGAAGATTTTGTTACGACCTAGAGTATTTGTCGATTGTACGCGATGCGATACCTCGACGTCGTTCCTAGGACACCGTGTCGAGGTCCCGATTTACGTGTCTCCGGCCGCTATGGCGCGGCTGGCGCATCCGGATGGCGAGCGCGGCATTGCGAGGGCGTGTGCAAAGTACGGTGCTATGCAGCTTATTTCGCAGAATGCGAGCATGACGCCTGAGCAGATTGTGGAGGGGGCGGAGCCCGGGCAGGTGTTTGGGTGGCAGTTGTATGTTCAGCAGGAGAGGGGGAAAAGCGAGGCCATGTTGGAGCGGATGGGGAAGTTGAATGCGATCAAGTTTGTTTGTCTTACGCTTGATGCGCCTGTGCCTGGGAAGAGGGAGGATGATGAGAGGAGCAAGAATGATGGGGGTGGGCAGGCGGTTAGGGCTGCGGAGACGGGGGCTGGAGTGCCGAAGAATATGGGGGTTGGACAGTCGCTTTTTTGGGGGACTGCGGGCGATCTTACGTGGGGGACTACTTTGCCTTGGCTTAAGGAGCATACGGGGCTTCCCATTGTTTTGAAGGGGGTGCAGACGCATGAGGATGCGTATTTGGCTTCGCTTTATGCCCCGCAGGTTAAGGCGATTATCTTGAGTAATCATGGGGGGAGGGCGTTGGATACTGCGCCGCCTGCGGTACATACGTTGATGGAGATTCGAAAGTATTGTCCTGAGGTGTTTGATAAGGTTGAGGTGTGGGTGGATGGGGGGATCAAGAGGGGGACGGATGTGGTTAAGGCTTTGGCATTGGGGGCGAGGGGTGTTGGAGTTGGGAGGGCAGCGCTGTTTGGGCTGGGGGCAGGGGGGCAAGAGGGTGTTGAGAGGGTTCTGGAGATATTGAAGGCGGAGACGAAGACGTGTATGCGGCTTCTTGGGGTGGAGAGGATCGATCAGTTGGGTCTGCAGCATGTAAGTTTGCGTCATTTTGTCGCTGTTGCGTCTCAAAGTGAGTCGGTGGAACTGGAACTAATGCGTGGTAGATCAATACGAGGGCGTTGGAAAGGGATATCTATGATGGACCTGCGGCGCTTGAGAGACCGAGTCTCAGGTCGAGGATCTTGGCGAAGTTGTAAAGGGGAGTGTTGGATGAGGTGTTTGTTGGATTATTATGTGGGACATCAATGGAATAGTGCTTTCAGCCACATGTTTTGAAACTCGCGTGTGTTGAAACATTGACGTTGTACTGTGTGACTGTCTGTATGCAGGTGGTGACTGGCTGGGTACCTTCCAAGCGCTTGCGCGTCACCGCTACGCCCAGCCTATGCCAGCAATATGTTCAACACGAAAGCCAAGCTTCACACTGAGAGAGACCTTTTACTGATATTAGCAAGTTACAATATATCAAGTTGCTGTCGTCGCTTAACCCTTGGCCTATGAATGCCCAAGCAGGACGTCAGCTCGCGCGGCCTTCAAACCAGACACAAAAGAAGCCTTACCAAATCAGGAACTCCACGATATCTTCCACCAGAACAGCAAATCCCCAACGACTACTCCGTATGTCCCCGTCGTCCCCCTGCTCGCAAGGTCAGAGATAAAAAGCAATCACAAGCGACCACCGCCTATTCACAAACACTATCTACGACGCGAATTGAAGAGCTCTCAAACCGTCCGAATACGTCTGCCTGCACAACAATGCTGATCACGCGGCCCCCGTGCAGTATTATCCAAATCAAGTTTCGGAGGCTCAGTGGGTGGGTGCCCGAAGTGGCGGGACCGTATACATACTTGACCCTCGAGGAATGCATTGCTTCGTGTAATTACCGGGGTGCGCATCCTGCGAGACTGGGGGTGTGCATTTGTACATACATGCGTAGATGCGTTATATTGACCAGGAGAGGGTTGCTGTGGCGGGGGTATGGAGTATTGGAGTCACGTAGTTTGTATGTATTGTATGCGAATGTGCATGTGGGGTTTGCATTTTGCGCGCGAAGGGATGTTGTTTGAGATGGAATGTATGTAGATACTTGTATGTATGTAATGCATGTAGTACAAGTTGCGGTAAGTATACGGATATCACTACATATGTATATTGTATAGGTAGGTACTCCGTAGTGTGGTAGTCTATCCAAACTACCATGTACAATAAAACCATCTCATTCAAAACAACCAACCGGATTCCCAATCGTCTTTCCAACCATCCCATCTTGTTTCATCGCACGCAGCTGACGAAACCATCGCTTCAACATCTGATACGGTTTCCATCCATCCATCTATACCAATTCGTTAGGTATGCATGGACGGAGTACACGGAAAGACGCCGCATCGAACCCAATCCCTGCTCCACGCCCTCCACACAAGGCCCTCGGTAGACATGACAACAAGACACCCAACCAGACTTCAGCCTTACCCACCCTTACGGCACCTGTAGCAACGTTCTTGCAGCTGCCACGTGTGTGGTTGCCGGAACAGGTAGAACATGCGGGCTCTGGTTGACGGCTGCGCGCTGCGCCTTGTCCAGTCCGGTCTTGTCTTGTGTTTTCGCTATGTATGTGGCTGTCTACATGTCGCGTGTATGGACATGGTATAGCTTCTGGTTGGGGTGGTTCAAGGCAGGCTTTTGGCTTTGGCCATTCCTGTGGGTACGTGCCTGAGGTACTGGCTGAGACTGGTCAGACGGAGGAGTTATTAGATAGTTCGTCTTGTTAGTTGATCAGTTAGTTTGTTCGTTAGTTAGTTAGGTAGTTAGTTAGCTGGTTGGTTGGTTGGTTGGCTGATTAGTTTGGGTTTGGGCGTTAGGCAGCCGTTGAGCGGAGGCAGAGGTTAGGAGTCGTCGATGACGGTGATGACGACGTCGTCATTCTCGTTTGTTTCCATCCTGACTCGCTAATCTTTTGGGACGAGCGCTAGAAAGGTTTGTGCGGGCGTTGATGATTGCTCCGGACATTTCCTGTCTGCATCACGGCACGTCCCATCCTTTGGCTTTTCTCCATCTACAGACCATGTATCTGTCTGTCTAAGAAGTAAATACCGGTGAAGACCATGTTTCTTTCTTTTGTTTCTGCTCTTCTGTCCCAAGGCATACCGCTTCGTGCCTGCTGACGGCCTAGGCGTCCTCTCATCTCGTCCTGCCCCTTCGTTTGCCTCTACATAGCACGGTTGGGCGGCAGTGAGCAATTTCCGAGGGTATGGCGATTGGCAGCTGTGATAATGGGGCCATGGAGGCGTTGGGAAAAGAGGGCGTAGCTTGAGCTCATGCTCGTATGTACTACTCTGTGGGTAGGACCGCTGTGGCTGAGCCCTGTCCTTCAATGCTGTGCTGTGCTGTGCTATGCCTGCTGTGTTGTCTTGTCTCGCGCTTCACTTCAGTCAGGGCGTCCTTTGTTTGGACGTAGCAGATGGATTGTCGCCCTGGTCCCGGTGCGTTGTTCGGTACGGCACGCGTGGGTTGGATGGACTGGGGGTTTGGGCTAATAACGACATGTCTGGCTATATAAGGCCTGTGGAAGCCGAGCAGCCATTTACTTTGTTGCTGGCGTTTCAAAAAATTGCTTTCCTTTCTGCCTCGTACTTTAACCTCTGCTCCGCCCTGTTCCTGAGATATCAAGTCTGTTGACCAGCTCTCCGCATATCTCCTCTTCCTCCACGCCGACCGCCCACTCCAGAGACATAGCCCAAACCCGTGCGTCGCCTGCGTCTTGTTGATCCATACCCACTCCGATATCTGCATACCACGGCCGCGCAATGCAGTGTCCTACCTGCCAGGGCAACGGCACCATCAAATGTGACGCCTGTAACGGAGGCGGCTGTGGAGAATGCAAAGCAACCGGACGAACCACGTGCCACATATGCGAAGGCACTGGCGACATCCATCACGATTGATACGATTCCGCATTTTTCCGTATACGAGCATTCACAAGAGGCCGAAACAGGAATCTGGGGAACCATCGGTGTAGAGGGCAGGGATCCCTAGGTACGTTCGGAATGAGTACGCGAGAGAGAGAGAGTGAGAGAGTGAGAAAAAGAGAGAAAACGGGCATGTCCAACCGCCCAACTCCGTTCCCCTCGTGCCCTCTTCCATGCTTGCATCCATCCATCCCCAAAGCAAATCTCCCTCGACGAGCAAATCCCCTCCATATCTTCTTCCACGTCTCCCTCTCGTTTCTCATTCCACAAAATCCCCCCTCAACTAGGTCTAGTCGCACTCGATTCAATTACGCTGACACGCACACCCAGCTCCGGTTCCACCAAAGCCCAGGACTCGTCTTATCTAAGATACATACTTCACACAGTACATACATACATAGCACTCACTCGCTCAGTCGCACGCCTTCAAACTCCATAGACTATTCACCACCATGCCATCGAATCTGATTGCCGGTGCTTTGCATACGGCGTGGACTAGGTACCCAGGCCTATATAGGTGGCATGCAAGAAAACGGGCTGCAGGCAAACCCGGCATGCTGTGTTATTTTACCAACCTCATCTATTATATACCCCATTGAGCAATTTCCGAACTGGAGCCGACCAGCCGCAGCGCTTTTCGCGGCCTTGTGAATGGCTGGCGTGTTATATTACCTTTGGAATAGCGATTTTTGCTGGATTTTTTGGGGGATGGAGTGAAGCTAAGAAGCAATTGGGTTTGCTTCGGGGGTGTTTTTTTTTTTTGGTTTATCAAGGGGGATTTGGGGGATCTGCGTGTGGGTGAGAGAGGGGGGGGGGATCTGCAATTAGGGCTGAAAGGGTACTTTTTTTATGCTTTCTCTCTTGACTAATGATCTTCTCTGTATATCAAACGGTCTGTTTTCTGCAAGCGCATGTTCGCTGTTGCTGTATAACACGATTGAATCCCTCTTTCGACCACGGGTATTCTTCTCGTTCTGTTGGCCCCTTCATGCGGGTTTGGGGGCGGTGGTGGTGACGGCTTTGTTCGCGGTCAATCGGTAGGGGTACCGAGGTATGGCGTGTAGCCTTCTATTAGGCTTTACTACAGGTACTAGTGCGCCGTTCATAGCATCTATCTGCTTCACGCACCCTGTTTCAAATCCATCATTCCTCTTTGCCGTCAGCATCACAAGCCTCTTTCTCTTCATCAAGGCTTCCTCGGCTGTCTGGGTCTGTGGATACCTGGCTGTGCTACCTATCTACTAGCTGCCTGCCTGACTGCCTGCATGCCGTTCCTGAAGATCGCGGGAAGAGACGCGGCGGTACGCGCAACTTGGGGGCCGTCTTGATCAAAACTGTTTCACTAGATGTGCTACTATTTATCTATCTGCCGAGACAGATTCGGGTCTGGTTCCTTGCCGCGCGGATTGTTGGGACTGCATTGGGGAATTGTGAAAACAGTGGGATTTTTGATTTTGATGTCGTGGGTGCCATGGAGGTGACTAGTGTGCGGAGGGGGATGGCCTGATAAATTTGTGGTGATTACGAGGTTTGAAGGGAGCGCTGGTTGGACGTGCAAGGGTTCAGTTGAGATATGGTTATGCTTTGTTGGGTTTGGGTTTTGCGGCAAGTGTTGGATCTTTGGTCTTGTGGTTTGTCTATGTGGAACGTGTGTGAGGCTGATGACGAAGGCTTTCGTTGCTGGGTGGTAGCCGTGTTAGAAACTAACAGAATTTTGCGCCGTGCTTGGCAGATTGGAAACGTACGGGTCTTTCTGAGATTGTCGAAGTAGTGGGAGCATTCTATTTTGCTGACTCTCGTGGACATTCCAAAACTGACTGCTTCCTCGAATGATGAACTTTTCTTGACCATGTTGAACGGGTATACTAGTAATTGAGAATGGGAGGACGAACCCGAAAAACAGTTCAAGGCTTCTATAAGTTTTCCCTATTATGCCAGAATCAAGTTATAGGCATAGTTGAAAAAAGCCATCAATATAACCAAGCCTCATCGCCTCAAAAAACAACCCTCCTCTTCTTCCATGGCGGGCATATAACACCTAAGATTGAAGTTTTCCAACCCAACAGGCTAAAGAGAAATCCCATAAAGATCTCAAGCATATTTTTAGCTAAAAGTAAACATCATACATAATCAAAGCAAGCATCCCCACTCCCCAAGATAGCCGCCAGAGATATTTAAACCTCACTCATTCTTACAACCACAGTGTAGTGCAGGACTTTTCCTTTCCAACTCAAAACATAGCAGACCATTTGCTTTCCCAAAGAACATTCGTTCCAATCCTAGTCCCTTTGAACTGGAATAGACAAGGTTTCTTAGACGGCTATATAGTCTATCTTACTACAAGATAGTAACGAGGCTTCTAAGCATATACTCTTACCCTTTTAAATTGTTATCAGAGCACTGGAACATGATAGGTTTGATATTTTCATTTTGTCCTAGACGCCATTGCGATGGTTTGCTTTTAGAATGCAAGAATATAGATATAGTGACTTCAAAACCCATAAACATACATTTGGCCTAGATTTCCTTGCACCTTGGATACATACTCTGCATGTCATTTTCTAGCTCAACATGTACATGATGTATATGGGGTCGAATCTTCAAAGGCCTAGTGTCTCTGGCTCCATTCAGTTCATTTAGGGTATTAGGCGATGATTTTTATTTTATTCTTCATTCTAGCTTGATTATCGAGTCATTTCGCGGTTCTCCTACTTATTCTCATCTACCATGTCGACTCCAGCCTCTCTGGTTTTGGATTGAGACACAGAGACGTGGGAGGAGGGGTTATCAAATCCAAGTGCTCTGATTTTTCCATGTCTTGGATTGGCTTGTCATGTAAGTCTAAAGGCTAGATCCTTTGTTTGTTTGTTTTTTTCAGTCAAAATACTGTTTTTATAAGCGCATCACATTTCATCTTTTTAATTTATTGACGTTTGACCGAGTATTCTCTCTAAATAAGTATAATCAAATCATTCCCTCAATATGTACTATTCAGAGTCTTGTTTTTATTGTATTTACTTTACATCCTTGCTGTGGAAAAAGGATGATTTTAGTTCTCGTACTACTATTTATACATACAAGTCTTCAACATATAATAGCGCAAGTGTTTCCAACTTCCCATCCTTCCCATTACTTCCCAGCATAACGATTCGAATAGGGAAGTAACAACAATTCACATATTTCTCACATAAAGTTGCTTTCAAGCACCAATCCAGAGGGGAAACATCAGTAATTTAGGTAGGCGTTTCTAATAGAATCCATATTAATACATAAAGTACTATTCCTAGTCTACCCCCCCCCTTTCCCCACCTCCCCGCCCCGCTACAACGTCATAGCAATCACGCCCTCAACCCAGCCGATTCGGCGATTTGATAATGTATGCTAATAAGGTTTGAGGAAGAATAATGCTTAACTATATCTATCTATTTATTTATGTGTTTGTTTATTTGTTTATTCAGGCTGCTACTACTTTGGCTACTCCTCCCACTGTCAAAAACCCACAACACACACACACACACAAAGGCACAAAAAAGCCAGATATACAAATACTCCATTCACATCACATCACGCCACCCCTCTCCAATGCATCTACCTACTTAAACTAACATACCCTCCATCTACTCGTCCACCACCACACCAAATCACACCACTCCATCCTACAACGAAGATAGAACAAAGTTTATTTTTTTAAATACCCCCATGCTATACCTATGAGATGAAAGAGACCTCTTTCCCCCTAGCTTCCTCCTCCCTCACCACCACCACCACCACCACCACATGCGCCATCCATCCATCCGGTGCCTGGCCAGCTCACCCCGCTCACTCTCAAAAACTAAATAAAAGCCCAAAATAAAAGACACAATGAATGGTAAAAGTTAGGATCAAATGAAAAAGCAAGCATTAATAATTGTCGCCTGTTCCAAGCGAAGCGAAACCGAGGCGGGAACCGAGATGAATGGTGGTGACCTAGACAGTAGAGATATGGATGGTATATAAGCATGCTCCCGGCACCCATGGAAACCAACAAAACGCCCGAGAGGATTACCTCATATCCATGCATGCAGTAACAGTGTGAACCGGATTGAAAGGGGGGAGGTCATAAATGTATGTCCGCGAGGCCGTGTCTTATTCTTGTAGCAGTCGTCAATGTAATATATCTACGAAGTATGTTCGGGTTCGAGGCTGACGATATCAACGACGCCAGGCGCAGTAGGGGTGATTTTATTTGTATGAGTGGTGTGTACAGGTTCATCAACGGTTGATGTGTTGGCGCTGGGTAGCGAGCTGCTCCGAGGGCTCTGGGCGGCGCTAGTGAGTGGTGGTGTGGGCGGAGTTTCGGTCGTTGCTGCCTCGTTGGAAGGACTATCGACCCGATCAAACCGATGCAACTTCTTCTCGACCTGGCGAAACTGTTAGTATCTGCCTTCAAGATGGGTTTACCATCACGTACTGAGATGATTTGTTTGCCGGATATGCACTTCTTAGCTTTTTCGAGCTCCGGCTTGATGACTGAGCACAACTCATCATAATCAGTGCGAACAAGTCGGTCCATCAACTTCTCTGCGTAGACGTTAGACCATTAACATGGCAATCGGGACCATGGGAGACTTACGAATGACGTAGTTGCCGTAACCGTCCTTGATTAGGGTCTGAAGCATGGTCTCGCCTCTCTCATTTCTTTGAGTGATTGTGAGCATGATCTCCCGACTCTGTGCATCCGTTCCATATATCAAGCACTTTTCCACCACGTTGCTGGCAAACTTGTGTTTCGAGAATGTCAGAAGTTGAGCCTTGACTGCTGCAATGACCTTGGTTTTGTCCTCTGGTAGTCCGTACTCAAGGATATGTTGAGTGACGTAGTTGCCATATTGGTCTGAGATGAGCTTTGGGCCCTCGGCGTGTAGCTCCGTCAGGATGAATCGTCTTTGCGGCTCCGGGCACTTCTCCAACAATCGTTGAATGACGCGGCACCCGAAGCTATTTGTAGCAAGGGACCCAACTTGACCGCGGAAGGCTTCGATGACATTGCCAATGTATTCAATGGGGACTTTATCGATGACCTTCTGGATGACGTGATTTCCATTGTTGTCCCGAACACATCCCAAAACGTCCTTCTCGAGCTCCTTCACGATCATTGCTTGCTGATCGACCAGAACGTATTCCAAAGCCTGATGATATTAGCTGATTACGCTTTACAGAACCATGGCACTCACCTTTTGCACTACTCGGCATCCGTACATGCCGCAGGCGAGATCCATTACGTGGCCTTTCATACGGTTCGCCAAGTATCTTTTCTGCGTCTGGTCGCCGTGCTCGAAGAATTTCTGTATCACATAATTTCCAAACACATCCTGCATCAGCTGCAATGCATTTTCCTGAAGTTCACGGAAAACCTTGTCCTTCTCTTCGCTGTTGGCAGACTCGAGCTTTTGTTGAATGAAACGAGAACCGTGCTGATCTCCGCTGAACTCGACAATGTGGCCATATATCGATTGGAGGTCTGTACGCTTGCTTGTCTTGCTCTCCCGCTTAAAGTTGAGCAGTTGCTGGCTCATGGCGGCATATTCGTTTGGGTTTGCATCGTTACGAGGACCCTTGGGTGGCTCCATTGGGACGAAGGCAGGAACAGCGGCCATGACATTTGGTGGTAAGACGTGCATTGGCAAGTTGTTTGGAACACCATACTGGTACTGATGGTTGGCCCGTAGTTGCTGTGCGGTGACATACTGTTGAGGGAGCTGCGGGTGCATCTGGTTGAGATTACCGAAATAACGGCGGTCTTGTTGAATAAAGCCTTGAAGCTTATTTTGCACAAGCGCGAAGTTTTTGCTGTTCGCAAGAGTCTGTTCCAAATTCCTGGAGGGATATAGATGGTCATACACCGGTGGTGTATGCGTGTTGGAGTAGTGCGGGCTTTGACGCACACCAGTGCCGTTCGGTGCACTGTGACTGTGATTGTCAAAAATGTTCTGGCGAAACGCGATACTCGGATTGTTGATCTGACCATTGACATGGCCATAGATGTAGCTGCTTGGTGTAAGAGATCCTGCGTTTACGTAGCCGGTATCGTCGTTTCGTCCTAGTGGTTGCTGGTCGGCATAATGGTCGCGTGCAAGCGATGCGCCGTTCATAGCGGGGCTGAAAGAGTTGTTCATGCTTATAGAGGGCCTATGCGACATGGTCCCGGGGTCCGGATCCTGTTCCAACTGAAATTTGGAGAGCATATGCATGGTGTCGCTTTGTATCGAGCCGCTGCGCTCTTGGAAAGCACGGCCGTTGGCAGCTGAGAACGAAGCATGCGCACGCTGGCCGGGCTGCGCAAATCTCTGGTACGAGTCCACAGGCTGGCCAAATTGGATTGGTTCGTTGCCATGGCGCGAGGGAGGGAGACTGCCGCTTCGCGAAGGAGTAGTACTTGATGGGAAGTAGTCAGAGTTGGCCACGCTGCGCCTGTCGTCGGTTGGAGAATGCAACGAAGCAGCATCGGGCCATGACCCTGTGGAGGCATCTGGACGGGAAGGTGCATCAGCCTGTCCGAACCCGAAATTGGCGAAGCCGTTGGTAGGGAGGGGGTCGACCCGGCGCGTAGAAGTGAAGTTTGTAGAAGTAGGGTCAAGCAAGGGTTTCGGAAGATTTGCGACAGGGGCTTGGCCGACTGCGGTTTGCCTTGACAGGGGGAAGAAGGTTGACGATGAGCCATCTATGAACGGTTGGGACGGCTCCGGCTGAGCAATCGATCTCTTCCGCGAGGGCGATACACCAGAGCTACGACCATGAGGAATATTGGCGGAGTTATCTCCCCACCTCGAGCGGTTGGAGCTCCAATTGTCAGTCTCAGAAGATGGGACGAGAGAGCCTGAGCCCGTCTTGCCCTCTATGGCATCGCCATAAGCGCTGTTTTCTGCGCCCATGTCAGTTCAGATATGCACAGCTGAGCGTGCGTGATGAACCCACCTCGAGGCCGCGAGTTGTCCCTGGCCACGGAGCCGAAAGGAGAGCCAATGCTGCTTGTATTCCATATGGTGCCTCCCCAACCCAGGCTGGTGTGGGAGGCGCGCTCGTTGTCCCCGCCATTGAGCGAGACTCCGCCGTTCAAGTCGCGCGTGCGGGCCTACAGTGTTTGGTCAGTTCGCACGGCCATCCGGCTGAAGCTGGGGCACCCACATTATTTGCCATGTTGCTCGTGTTGCGCCCAACCATCCCAGAGGCAGGGTCCATACGACAGCAGAGGGTAGAAAAAAGACGAGGCGCTACGATGGAGCGACCGAGTGGCAGGCGAGAAAATGCAGCGTGGGGCAGCTTATGTGGTGAAGACAGCTGAACCAAGGCAGGCTAGGCGTCAGCACGCAGACGTTGACCAGCGCGCGTCGAGAGGCGACAGAGGAAATGGGGATGCCGTGGACAAATCTTGCGGGTAGGAATACGGGCGTGGAGAAGCGAATATGGGGGGGAGGGGGAGGTGGTGATGCCTATTGTACAGGGGAGATGGGGGGGTGTTGGCGAGAGCAAAGGAGTGGGCCGGCGGGGCCACGAAGAAGGGAGGGAACGAGGGTGCTTTGTAGGCACAGGCGCACCCCTTGGGCACTCGTGCAAGGTCTAACCACTCTTGACGCAGCGGTGATGTTGCGCGCCAGGCGGGGAACGCATCAGGGTGCCTTTTCTCGAAGAGCCAGGCGAGGGACGCAAGGGCGACGGCAGCCTGGGGCGAGAGTTGCTGCGGAATGGTGCTGCACGGGGAGACGGCGCCGGCGGATGGCAGAGAGGGGGGGGCTACGAGGTGTAGAGTGCGGGAGGAGGAGAGAAGAGGAGAGAAGAGGAGAGGAGAGGAGAGGAGGGAGTTGGGCGGCGTAGAGAGAGAGCACAACCGCACAAGAAGTTCGGTACTAGGTGCTGGTCGACCCCAGATGTGATCTTCGCTAGTCTACGTCTCGCGTATGGATTCAGGGCTAGCTCCCGCTCCGACTTTGACTCTTCGGGACTCTTATAAGTAGAAATTACGTCTGGGCACCTGGTGAGGGGGCTCCGGCTGCTGTCTGGCGCGCGGCCGCTCTCCAACGTCCCGTCAGGGCAGGGCAGAACAGGGCAGGGCAGAACAGGGCAGGGCTGGGCTCGGCTGGGGCGCGCAGTGTGAGATGTCTTGCAGCCCGCCGGACTCGTCGTCTCGATGGGTTGGCGGTGTCGCGTGCGCCAAGACGAGCAAAAGGAGGCTGCCTGGGATTCAACGATGCCAGGACGGAGTAGATGGTAGAGAGGGGGAGAGGGTGAGACGTGAGACGTGAGACGGCGCCCTCGCATAGTGACAGCACTTTTTCGTTATGTACATGGGATATGCGTTTCACCAGAATGCTTCTCCGCGCCCGGTCCTCTTGTCCACGATGACTCGCGTAAACCACTCCACTGCCGTCGTCGACCGGACCAACTCTCGCCCTCCATGTGTGCATGTATGTGTGCATGTATGTGTGCATGTATGTGTGCATGTATGTGTGCATGTATGTGTGCATACATGTGTGCGTGTATGCGTGTGTGTAAAGGGCGTCTTGGAGCTGTCCGACCGACGTCGGCCTCGTCACCATGATAGGCGTACATCTGGAGTATCTGGTCACACAGCATCGTGGATGACGAAAATGGCCATCTGTGGGCTTCGATCATCCATGCCGACGAAAGTTTATCGAACATCTCCAGACCCAGCGACATTGACTGACACCCGCGCATTCACGGCGCGCTCTGGTCATGATGCGTTGGCACCGGCAGACTCGATCATCTCGAAAGCTACCACGAAGCTCTTGCATCTGTACACCGCTCTTCATTGCGACTGTCGCACAAGACGATGGTACTGGTAGCAGCCTGTTGCTATAGGATGCAGTTCATGCGGCGCACTGTCGCGATTGGCTGCTGCATCAAGGGCTTGCATCGCGAGCTTCTTCGGAACGCTTTGCAGACGATTTGTTATTGTTGTTTAGTTTTTTTTTCCTTTCTTCATCGAGAGCAGTGTCGATTCTGGAAGGCCTGAGACGCATGATTGTGCAATGGAGACACGACTTGGCGGATTCGTCTTCCTTCTCAGACCAGGTGTTGATGCAGTGTGTGAGTGTCTCAAGGCATGCAACACTGGTGCCTTGGAATTGTTGATCAATGGGGCAAGCCGAAGGGAACCCCCGTGCATGCATGCGAAGAACTGCTGACATAAACAAGCATTCACGCCTTCTCCACAAGGCGAGAAACGAACAATAAATAGCAGCGGACATTTCCGACGACGCTGATGGATGTTCTCCGTCGGCTGACTAGACATCTAGAGTAACAACAATAATACCAGGCTTACTACGGAGTAGACGTCTAGAGTAATAACAATACCAGGCTCAATAGACATCTAGACTAATAATTCCAACTGCTTTCGTCACTCCTCTACATAGTGATAGTGCTCGGTGTTCCTAGACGCTGTCCGGCTGTTCTCTCCGCACATGTACCGAGCACTCCGTACCTTGGTAGTTCTGACCGTCCATGTACATCCAGCGCCGTTGAAGTCAGACGGAAGCTGGAGAAGCCGTTCACCATGGAACGTCCGAACCTTCCTTTCATTCCAGAGTCCGGCTGTTAGCTGCTGTCACTGCCGACGTCAAAACACAGCACGTCTCGTCAAAAGATAAGCTTAAAGCAGAGTCGTGGGCGTTCATTGCACGGCCTGGCCCATACGATAGACCAGTTGCTAGGCCACGATGAGGAGAGCAAACGATAAACGACTCCACATCCATTTTGCCTAATACAATATAATCCACCCTCGTTCGTAGCCCCTGCACTTGTCTCCCACACCTCCCCCCCCCCCATGGCGATGTGATTCGAAGCCAAGTAGCCGGCCGCCTCAAAGTGCGCCTTTCCCCATTCGTTGTCCTTCACTTCGCCCTCTCCGGCGCACATGCTCTCTATTTCCCGCTCCTTTTCTGCAGCGCATCCTCACAGGCCCGGCGCGTCCACAACAGCACTCTTTGCACTCTGCGAACGATGCTGTGGGGCGCTTCGTCACGCTTGGGGCCTTGATTGTTTATCGCCCAGCGTCCTTTTCGGACTAGAATGAGCGGCTAGTCTGCCACTCTGCAGCTCCCGTGCTCGGGCCAGGTACATCGCTGCTGTCATTGGTCAGCACATGGCCTTCATTTCACCACCGTTGGCCTAAGCTCCCTGAGGGTGCCTCGCCGGCGAACATTGAAGACTTTCTCTCCGTCCTCCTTGCTCCTTCTCCTCACCTTGCGCCATCTTCCTCCTCCCTCACATCACTCTCCTCCCGCAGTATCGCTTCACTCATTCAGCGATACGTGCAGCCGTTCATTGCGACCAGCAACACATTCTCTCGCCTACCTCACGTTACCCACCCCATAAGGTGTATGTGTTTCCCCAGTATTCCGCCAAGTGCCGCTTCCCTGGTCATAACACGCTTATACGGAGCACTCGAATGCTACACACGATACTAACCAGGACCGCAGCTAATACGCTCATTAATCGTACTATCAACGCCTCTTGTCTATTCATCATATCCACACTCACACTCACACGACCTCTAACGACCCGACTATTACTACCAATTCACCGATATGATGAACTCGATCCACGTCTTCAGTGTGCGCGACGAAAAGAAGGGAGGCCTTGACACGCCCATGCTTGGCCTGGTTTTGTCCCTTGTGTTGCTTGTCGTTTTGGGCATGGCCCTGGTTGGTGTCCTAATGATTTTGAGGAAAATGCGAAGGGCGAAGAAGGACGCAGAGGCACAGCTCCCGCTCTATGAAAAGAGGCAGTCGGGCCACCGACGATTGACAATCACCACAGCACCCTCCGGCAAGGGTGGTGAATCCGTCGTCGTCTACCAGGAGAAGCAGGATCTGATGGCCAACTCGTCCAGCCCCCCAGCCAGCCCGGTCCCTGAAATTCGCATCACGTTCCCGGACGAGGTTGACGAGGCCGGCCAGCGACAGTCAGGTCGCGTTGTTGTTGTTCGCGTTGGCGAACACAGTGTTGGTTTGGAGCCCTTGAATGATGAGCTTCCGCCTTACGACCGATTCGACTCCCTCGATCTCGATCGCATCGGCGGCTTGAAGGAGAAGAACGTCAAGGACCAGTACTCCTAGTGCTTTGCGCCTCCTATCCCAGGAATTGGCACCTCCCACCAGTCACCCACCCACCCACACGCTCTTTACCTCAACCCCCAAAGCCACTTGGCTACGAACTTGATATTTTGATGACGGCTTATCACGCTGCTTGTCGTATTGGATACCCTTCTTCTGGCCTGACACTTTTTCTAAGCGTTCAGGCAGTGGCATCCGCCAATTGTATATTCTTTGGAGACTGATGGCTGCCTGTTGACATTATATTTCAGCCATCCTCCAAGGTTATGATCTATACCTATTATTTTCTAATGTATACCTGCCCCAGCGCGTGCCAGCGAGCACCGAGGGAGTAAATTTACCTCGACGAACAAACAACAAACAAATTCAATTTGCACAACCAAACCCTGCAAGTTCAAATGCTAAAACCAAGTTTGCAAATTCAAATACTAAAATCAAGCTTGCAAATTTAATGAAGGCCGTGACACGGGAAAAAGGAACTATGGTGATATGCAGGTGACTCAGCAATGATCAATATTTTGGTAGCAAGGACGGACCTAGTAGCGTTTTTTGCTCAACCATCGAGTTCCCCGTCTAGAAATAACCTTGATGATCACATCGGTCCAGGGGCTTCGGCGAAACCTTTTTCCGACCCCGCTCCTGGGTGTCAAGTTTCCGAACTCTATACATCCACCAGATAAGTTTCAATGCTTGTGATCTAATGGAGCTTCGCGCTTGATCACTGTTCCAATGGATAATGGCGAACCCCTGCCATCTTTTGAAGGCATCGCTGCCGCCTTTGCAAAAGCCAAAGCTGAAAAGGAGAAGCAAGAATCTCAGGGTTTGAAACCCACAACTGGCGACGCTGCAAAGGCCAACAAGGCGGGCGAAGTGCACTTCAAGGCTGCTCATGGCATTATAATAGCATTCTTCACTTGGATACTGTATGATCCGTGCAGGAACTGTGCAATCAAAACGTGAGAGCTAACAACGCATAGCATTCTCCATGCATTGGGCATTTACCTTTTTACGAGCGGTTTCCTCCTCACGAGATTGGTGTTGGATCATACATCGACATGTTCAGTGCCGCCAATCGACAGCGCGCGCTCATTTACCCCCGGGTCGCCAGATGTGGGATGCTGGCATCCTAAGACCTTTGAGAAGGCAATCGTTATCCTCATCGACGCCCTCCGCTACGACTTCACCATCCCCTTCCCCGCCGCGGGGTCCGACGACAACCCCCACCACTTCCACAATGCATTCCCTGTACTCTATGAGACAGCCTTGAACCACCCAAATAATGCCTTTCTCCTCCCTTTCATCGCAGATCCGCCGACCGCGACGCTGCAACGATTGAAGGGTCTTACGACTGGGACGCTACCGACGTTTGTGGATGCTGGATCGAGTTTTTCAGGGACGGCAATTGATGAAGACAACCTAGTAGCGCAGCTTCATAGTGCGAGCAAGAAGATAGTGCATCTCGGCGATGATACATGGCAGGCGCTGTTTCCAGACCACTTCGAGCCGAACCTCACACGCCCCTACGATTCGTTCAACGTTTGGGACTTGCATACCGTGGATACTGGAGTCACGGACCACATCTTCCCGCTTATGCATCCGTCAAACACGAGTAGCTGGGATGTCATCATCGGACATTATCTCGGAGTCGACCACGCCGGACATCGATATGGCCCGGACCACCCTGCTATGAATGCGAAGCTTAGTCAGATGGACGACATCATACGTAGGATGATCGACCAGCTAGACGATGAAACTCTTCTGGTAGTCATGGGAGATCATGGCATGGATGTAAAAGGAGATCACGGTGGAGAGTCGGATGATGAGATCCAGGCCGCGCTATGGATGTACTCCAAGCAAAATCGATTTGGTCGGAGCTCACCAGAACACCTCACACCGCCGGCAACAGCAAAAGACAGGCCAGTCGCTCAGATTGACCTTGTTCCGACGCTGTCCCTACTGCTCGGCATGCCCATCCCCTTCAACAACCTAGGCAAGCCGATTGAGGAGGCATTCATCGGCGCCAAGGGTACTGACTACGAAAATCTCGCCATTGTCAACCGCTTAACAGCCGGCCAGATTCATCGCTATCAGCACGAGTACGCTGTCGCTCGAGGTGTTGATGACAGTACCCGGACTAGCTCTCTAGCTCTCTGGACTGCTGCCAACACTGCGTGGGATATGGGCAGCTCGAAAGCCAGAGGACATTATCAGTCGATTT
The DNA here is from genome assembly GCA_022560085.1 of Helminthosporium solani. Taxonomy (NCBI): domain Eukaryota; kingdom Fungi; phylum Ascomycota; class Dothideomycetes; order Pleosporales; family Massarinaceae; genus Helminthosporium; species Helminthosporium solani. Next base: position 101,159 of record JAFISD010000061.1, read on the forward strand.
ACAAAGCTTTCTCTGCGTACCAGGAAGAGACACTCAACATCTGCCGTGCCTTGTGGGCCAGGTTTGATGTGTTGAGAATGCTGAATGGCGTCATTATTCTCACCCTCTCGCTTATTATCCTAGCTGTCTATGCTCGTGGCCTCGAAGGCGATAGATCTGAATTAACGCCAGCTCTCCTCACGTACGGTGGTGTAGGCACTGTCCTGGGTGCCATCACTGGCTTTGGGATCAGCACGGTATTACCCACAGTAGCCAGAGATCATGTGCTTGTATGCGGGGCTGCCGCAGGGAGTGTCATCGGTATATCTTTTGGATTCTTGTACATCAAGCAAAGGCTGATGTTGCCGTTTCCAACCACGATCTGGGGTTGGATGAGTGTTATCTTCACTCTTCTTCTCTCCGTTGGTTTTGCGGCAAACTCGTTTACCATCTGGGAGGACGAAATATTACTGTGTTTTCTCAGTACTTTCGGCATCGTCGCAGCAGTATCGTCTTTCCGTCAGAAAGCGCTAGTCGATCAAGCACTAGGGTGCTATCATTCGATCCTTTTCGTTCTACTCACCCGAGCTGCGTCTCTTTCTCGTCTTTGCCGAGAGGAGCAGATGCCGTACTGCAAGTCAACATACTACGCCTCGGCCAACTCCTCCACTTCAGCTACCTGGCAGATAGCCATTCCATATGTCGTCGCTGTTCTCCTCCCTATATTCATCAGAGGCTACTACCAAGGCACACTATCATACCAGGGGTCTGCAATCATGTGGCTTACTTATGTGCTTCCCGCTGGTCTCGGGCTCTGCGCTGTGTTTTGGACTTTGGACGCTGCCGATGATGGCGATTGGTACCCTGGGTTAGCAGATTGGCTGAAGTCGTCCAAAATCATGACCGCCCAAGTCACCTTTGCCATAGCTCTTGCTTTCGGTTATTCAACCTTCAACTGGTCCAAACCTTTCCTCAACATCGAGAACCAGGTCACAGACACCGCCAACCCGGCCGGGCAAATCGTCGCCGATGGAGGTCGTACCTCGATCACTATCCTCGGCTACGCAAATGTCCATGGTTCACGCTATGCTATACTCATCACAATCTGGTACCTCGCTATTGCACTGGTACAGAAGCCCATGGGCGCAGGTGCAATCGCCATTGCAACCTGGCAAATCTTCTCACTCTTGGAGATTATCGACACCAATAAACTGTCCGACAGTTCGATAGGTCCCGTCGTCCTCGGCCTGCTAGGCTCCTTCCACTTCTTCAAGACCGGACACCAAGCTACCCCTTCTTCCATCCAATACGAAACAGCATTCATCCCGCTCCGTGTAATCAGGTATCCATGGTCGCCTCTACTCATCCTTCTCAACACTTTCGGCGCGCAAATCCTCTGCGCTGTCGCCGTCCCTGCCCTCGTGCTGTGGAAACAGCCGCCCAGGAAAAAGGGTCTACTTGGAGACGTAGCAAAGGCCGTGGGAACCCATGTTTTATTCTACGCGGTAATCAATCTAGCAACGACCATGTGGGCGGGGCATCTGAGGAGACATTTGATGCTTTATCGCATCTTTTGTCCGCGATACATGATGGGGAGTATGGTTCTGGTGGTTGTTGATTTGATTTGCATGCTTGTGGCGATTGGGGGGACGAGGATTAGTTTTCTGAGTGTTGCAGAGGTTTTTGGCTTTTCGACGGGGTGATAACGGGTTGGGGAGTGTACTGGTACGTATGGGATTTGGGGCATATGTTAAAAGTTTTTATTGTCTGCATGTAGGGCTCTGAGGTATGTTGGCAGTAGTTATTGTATTGAAACATTTATTAGTGGCTTTGTGTCTTGTAGAGTATCTTTGATTTTCTTTGTATACTGTGTTTGTGGTTGTTCTTTTACCCGTATGAGGTGTCATAGATCGTTTGTAAGAGGTGGTATTCCATCATTCCTTCTCTCACTTCAACCTCACTCACTTGAGGTCACACGAGCCCTCCTCCATTCTCTCACCCCCCACCGCCCCCGTTGGACTCCTAGTCAACCTCTCTTACTTCGGCCACACCGACAGCCGGCGACGTATATATAGCTCTGCCACCTCCATCTTCTCTTTCTCTTCTCCACCACACCTTGACCTGGTATCTACACGGAAGCTTGCGCTTGTAGTAACTGCCAGTGGCCTGAAGTGACGAGGAGGCTCGCCATCGGAAACGGTGAGTTGTATACCCAATGGAAACATGGGGAGATGAGTGGACTGTACTAATGAGCGGTCAAAGGCTAGACAATCCCGGACTTTATACAGTCGTATGCTAAAAGTCTGGCAACGCTTTCCATATCAAACGTCCCCGGAGTTTCCAAAATGGCGTCCCAAGAGAGACCCGACCTGAAGAACTTCGACAGGGAGGCGCAGAACGCGGCGGACAAGTTCAAGTGTCAGCGAGGCGATGTTCAGACGGCCGAAATGGGCGCCGACGACCTCGCAGATGACAAGACGGAAATACTCTTGCCCATCGGACGTCAGGAGGAAGAATGTTTGAAGAAACGGTTTCTCAATCGCCTAGCCGCTCTAGCCTGTGTGTGTCGTGAATGGAACGCCCCGGCGATTGCAATGCTCAGAGAGGACCGTGGTCAACAAATGGTCACTATCTGGCTTGCTAAACCGGGGGCTAGCGGAACTGAGGATATCAGTTTTGGACATAGTATCAAAGATCTTCTATATCGCATTCACCACGAGCAAAACAGTAAGTCCAACGCACAACTACCATGTGTTTCATTTATAAACGGAATCAGTTACGCCACAAGACATTGATTGGAGGGCCCTGTGGAGCCTTACTTTTCGATGCTATCGTATACGTGTTCAACGATACGTCAACAGATGCCGCTCTCTATTCCAAAATCTTCGAAGCCTCCTCGACGACCTGGCCACGCAGGCATTGGGGATATTCCCTGATGCTACAACTAAAGTTGACGTCGAGGTTGTCAATCAAATAACCAAGCTCCGTAGCCACATATGCACAATGTCCGACGAGCAAATGGAAAACAACACGTACAATGTCATTATAAGTATGGCGTTCGAATTGCAAGGACTGCCGCGTATACAAGGGCGATTAGAAGCAATCCTAGGTCCCCAGCTAGCCGAGCAAGTTTTCCATCAGATCAGATCCCTAGCTCAACCCAGACGATGCTTCCAGACGATAATCCGAACGGCTCAAGCTATAAGCACGTTTTCCCACGTCAGTGTGCACCATGGCCTTCCGACATATGGTCCCCTAAACCCACCAAGCATGTTTCCACCAAACCCCCAAACCATCCAACCGCCCATACGCTACGAGAAATCCAAGCGCCAGCAAGCCTTCGAAGCCGCATCAACAAGACCCACAACAGCGAAAAGCACCAAGCGCGCAGAATCCTCAACCCTAGACCAAGCCCTCCAATTCCTCGCAACATCCGAAAGAAGCCTCGGCCACAAGCAACTCCAACCCCGCGAAAAGCGCGCAGCCCACCTCCTCGTCGTAGCCCTCTTAACCAAAAAGACCCCCCCGCCCGAATGGTGGGAACCCTACCACATCTTCGGCTTCGGCGCCTGCACATCCGAAGATGAAATCCAAAAGCTAGGCGGTCTTTACGAGGACATACTAACCATGAGCACCAACAAGCCCGCGACGTTTGACAGGCTGTGGAAGGCGGCGGAGAAGGGTACGTTAGCTTCCTTCTTCGACGACCACGATTGGGCCGAGTTTCGCGGGCAGCTTTTGGGCTTGGAACATTTCTTCGAAACTGGTGGTCGAGAGCGTGAGAGCGTTTACTTGTTGGTTCAGTTTGTTCGTTCGCGGGATACCGATCCTATACCGTGTTTGGTGCGGGACTATGGGTTCCATCGCTGTAAGAATAGGGAAGAGGTTGCGGCGCTGAAATCCATCTATGGGCATGTTTTGGGGAGGTTGGGTCCGTTGGGACTTCATGCTGCTTGTTTGAGGGGTGAGCTTTTGGAGGCTACGATTGCTTGTGGGGTTGGGGTTGGGGTGGGTAGGCGGAGGCTTTTGGTGAATCGGTTTCCCGTCAAGGGGCTTGGGTTTGAGATGGGTGAGCCGGGGATGGAGTATGATACGGGGTTTTTTAAGAAGTAATGGGATGGGGGAGGTGCTGGGACTAGGTGGGAGAAGGTTCTGGTGCCGTTGGGTCTTGTGGGCGGTGCATCTACTGCTAGGTTTTCATGTGTGGTGCATGTAGTCTTGATGGGAATTTCGTCCTAGGCTTGATGTTCAAGGTACACGAGCTTGGTGTTGGACCAGGCGATTTGCGTCTATAGTTACTTGGATGAACAAGATATAAGTAACTGACAAGCCTCCAGCCAAAATCTTTGAAAACAATCACCACCACCAATCAGTTTCCCTACACACACACACACACACACACACACAAATATCAACAAAACAGCCACCCCCCCTTGCATACCTACTTTAACTACCCCCTACCAAACTCCAATCCACGATGCTCTACCCAACCATTTCTCTAATCTTCCAGCACGCCAACACCTTCTTCCCCCAGCACCCCGTTCCTCCCGCGGATTTCCTCGGGCTCTTTCCCAGAGAGCTGGTTTTAGGGATGGATGGGTTTGAAGTTCGACACCATGGTGGTATTGTTTTCTTTTCTTTTCTTGGTCTCCTTCTAGCCCAAAGGTAGCGATGTGGGATTTTTATAATGTAAAGCAAGTTTTGAAATGATATTTGTTGGCTTTGTCATCATCATCGTCATCGTCATCATCAGAGAGAGAGAGAGAGAGAGAGAGAGAAGAATGAGAAATAGCAAGTCTCACATATACCACACTCCTACCTCCTCTCCCACCCATCCATCTCTCCATCTCAAGCCAAGCCAAGCCAAACCAAGCCAAGCCATACTCCCCTCCCCTCCCCTCCCCTCCCCTAACCCCGCCCGCTTAATCCAGACATACAACACATACAAAGACAATCCCGCAAATACGCAAGCACGCAAGCAGACAAGCCGTCATCATACAACAAACAGCAGACAGACAAGTAAGCAAACTGGTAAGCAAGCAAGTAAGCAAGCGCAACCCACCCAATACCAAAGCCGATCACCTCACAACATCACGCCATCACACGACTCCATACCGCAAGGATCGACGGCAGGATGCGCGAGGCTGACCAAAGGAGAGGAACTGGGTGTTGGGTATCGACTATACTATACTCGTCCAATACTATACCATAGTAAGAGTGCGTGAGTGGGTCTATAGTACGAGTTGAGCGGGATTGGATTGGATGGAATGGGATGGGATTAAGATTGGAGAGCTGTCGTATTGGGTACATGGCCATGCAAAAACTTGATTTTGCGAGCAGAGCAGAGCAGAGCAGAGCAGAGCAGAGAGATGGCATCGCAAAGCCTTGTACACATGATATGCACGCCAGAGAGGAGTAAATGGACAAAGGCGACAACAAGCGATAGGCAAAGAATTCGGAAAATGCCTCTTCTAAAATTTCTGTACACAGGCAGACTAATATAACAAAGCCAAACAGACGGCGACTCGTTGACCAAACGGATTCGAGCTTGTAGCCTCGCCTCCTCTTGGATGATTTGGAATATAGCACATGAACAGACAGTACCAAGTGAGGATATTGCTGACCCAAGGAAAAGAGGTATTGTATTGGTAATGTGTTTGTATGGCTGTGGTGCGATTCTTTTACTCTTCGCTGGGCTTTTCCTTGTCGGTAAGGAACTTCTCCGACTTGCTTTGCACCATCATGCCTGGCTTGAAGGTGATGGGCTCGATCTTGTTTTCCTGTGCACTGTATCAGCAAAGGGCCATTGTCATGTAATGAGATTTGTGTACGTACCTTCATGTACTCTTCAGTAGCCTCCTGCCACTCCTTGGTCATGGTGCGCGGTCGCACGGGGTTCGCGAACAGGCGAGTGATGGAGAAGACGATGACGGAAGCGGCGATAAGGGAGCCGGTCAGGAAAAAGACCTTTCGTCCCTCATCCGGCGGCGGAGGTCGTCGGGGACCATGGGGACCGAACGCAATGTAGTATGCTATCCAACAAATTGTCAACTACCGCTTCACTTGGTGATGTAAGGTCTCAGAGATAAGCCGAGAGATAGCCGACAGATAACCGGGTACCTGGTAGCAGGCGGGTATGTCGTAGAGCAATGCGCAGGACCCAATGGCAACAGTGAGGAAAGATATACACACCAGCCTTCTTCTCCTGCAGAGTGAGCTCCTTCCAGTCGACCTTCATGCGGTCCCTCAGCGACATCCACAGGTCGGCCTGCTCCTGGGGCGGCATATCCTCCCATCGCTTCTCAATGTTGGCCAACGTCGGGTTGGAAATGGCATGAGCCTGACGAGTCTGCTGCTGGGGGCACACGGCAGAAGCGACACGGGGGGCAATGATAGCTTGACGTGTCGCGGACGATGGGATAATCGAAGCCGGGCTTCTGGTGGCTCGGACGAGCGAGGAGCGCAGCATTTTGGCGGGTGGAGTGGAGAGTGTCGCTAGATTACGAAAGGAAAGGGACGTGGCTCCCGTCGAGGGAACGTGGGCTGCCAATGGGTGATGTTGATGAGGGAGTGACGGTAGGAGGGTCACATAGGAGGAGACTGGAGGCAGAGCTAGGTTTCTTTGCTTGGCGGGTGGTTCGATCGCTTGTGTAGTTAGCTTAATCAGCTGCAAAAATCAAACGTTTGAATGATCATTGGATCCGAGCGAGAAGACGGTTGAACAGCTCCAGCAGCTTCACGACGACAGCTGCTACTTCAATGCTGGTTGTCGAGCTCGAGGGGATGTAGACGAATACAATGGTACTACATTCGCCATGGCATCGACCGGGTTGTCGGTGCGTGGCAAGCTGGAGGGTGGGTACAAAGTCGGTGCGAGTGCAACATATAGCACCATGATCATATAGGTACTTGGGTAGATATAAATATGGAGATGAGAATTTGGCTATAGAGATCTGGAGAGGCCGCATGTGCTGTGCTGTGCTGTGCTGGTAAGACTTCTTATTATACATGGCTACGTTATATGCACATGGGAGATAACTAAGAGTCAACTTGCGCGAACTTGCGCACTGCATCCAGTCCAAGACACCCAACTCTCGCTCTACCCTTCCTATGGAGCACATAATTGCAGCTTCAGCCACAGACAACCTTGGTTCGAACGGCCAATCTGCTGAGTAAGAAGTCTCCTTCGTCGCGTTGCTACCAGTTATAGTATGACATGTCAGCCTGATGATGGCTCCCCTCTCCATCTATCGACAATCTATCTCCATGGTCGGCCCGACGTATGTACATGCTTGGCCAGCCCTGCGAAGCTCCTCATCTCGCGTCCGACCTTTGCTCATGACGGCCCATCGCGTCTCTTCTCTTCGCTCATGCAGGTACCTCGAACTGCTATCCATGCTGGCGTCGTCGTCGAACACTCAAGGTCATGCGGAGGGTTCAGAACTGCTCGTGAACTAATAATCTTTGTCGTCCATTCCAGTCCCGGCCGCGGACCCGCAACGCCTCTCACTCATCCCATCTCAGCATCTGCAGCTCTACAATACAAAATGTGACACTGTGACTATGCGAAAAGACAGTACAGAACGGCAGGGCCAGTGAGGTTGCATGGCGGTGAGACGGTCAGAGGCTACACAGCACTCGCCTGCCGCTCTCTGACGACCGCCCACACAACTCAACTCGGCCGGCGGTCAGAGACACGGAAACGTGCTGGTGAGTGTCTCTTTTGCTGCTCCAGCCATGCCCGCGGCGCTGAGTGAGTGAGTGAGGGATAAATGAAACATTGCGAGTTCCCCTCTCGCAAGCGGCTTTGCCAAACCTTCCAGTGCTAGGCGGGCTGCGTTTGGATGGTCGAGTGGGTAACGGCCAAGTGTATAGCTGCAGGTGCCCAAGACCATCCATCATGCCATAATAGCAGCCACAGCGAGGCGAGCGGGGGATGTGAGCGTGCTGGAAAGCTTCAAACAGCGGCCGCAAACAAAGGCACGTTATGAGCATCGACTTGTATGGTGATCTCCTGGCCGTCCGGACGATTCCGGTGCGGTTGTCGTGATGGCACCACCACCGCGTCCGTCAGTACGTGAAGCCACACACGGGCAAGAGAGCAGAACCAGCCGGCCGGATGTGTGGAGGCAAAAGACGTTTACGAGGGGTTATTGGGTGTCCGGCCGCTGCGGTTATCATTGCAGGAAAAGAACTACGACAGTGTTTCCAGGCCCGCAGTGTGACGTCCCCTCCTGCTGAAACTATTTAGTTGCCCCTCCCCGAACCCCACTACTCAACAAAGTGCTCCTGCTCTCAGCTCGTCACACAACACTTCTCCTCCCACCCAGAACAGTGAGCCCTCTTCCATTGTGCCCTCGTCGACTTCATCTAACAGTCAATTGTAGCACCCTCTTCAAGCACATCCACGCACACACACAACACACACACACACACACACACACAATGGTCGTCAAGGTATGTCTGGCTGGATTGCCCCGCCGGGTGCGCCAGTAGCAGCTATTGACAGCTCTTCACAGGTCGGCATCAACGGTTTCGGCCGCATTGGCAGGATCGTCTTCCGTAACGCGTGAGCATTTACCCATTTCTGAATCTGTCACTGTTCGTTGCAACGAACCCGCTGACAAGATTCGCAGCGTCGAGCATGACGATGTCCTCATCACTGCCGTGAACGACCCCTTCATCGAGCCCCACTACGCCGTAAGCGACCCCCTCCGAAACCTTCCTCCCTATAATACCACACACATATATGCCATGAGAATCGAAGCTGACTCAAGTAGGCCTACATGCTCAAGTACGACTCCACCCACGGCCAGTTCAAGGGTACCATTGAGGTCGACGGCAACAACCTAAAGGTCAACGGTAAGACCATCCGCTTCTACACCGAGCGTGACCCCAGCAACATTCCATGGGGTGAGACGGGTGCCTACTACGTCGTCGAGTCCACCGGTGTCTTCACCACCACCGAGAAGGCCAAGGCCCATTTGAAGGGTGGAGCTAAGAAGGTCGTCATCTCTGCTCCCTCTGCCGACGCCCCCATGTTCGTCATGGGCGTGAACGAGGACAGCTACAAGTCGGACATTGAGGTGCTCTCCAACGCTTCGTGCACAACCAACTGCTTGGCTCCTCTCGCCAAGGTCATCCACGACAAGTTCACCATCATTGAGGGTTTGATGACCACCATCCACTCGTATACTGCCACCCAGAAAGTGGTCGACGGCCCCTCCGGCAAGGACTGGCGTGGAGGCCGTACTGCTGCTCAGAACATCATTCCCAGCAGTACCGGTGCCGCCAAGGCTGTCGGCAAGGTCATTCCTGACCTCAACGGCAAGCTCACCGGCATGTCTATGCGTGTACCCACCGCCAACGTTTCCGTTGTTGATTTGACTGTCCGCATTGAGAAGGGTGCCTCCTACGATGAGATCAAGACTGCCGTCAAGGAGGCTTCCGAGGGCTCCCTCAAGGGTAAGTATTTTCTATAGTTTGGCCAAGACCGTTGCTCACAGATCATATAGGCATACTTGGCTACACCGAGGATGACCTCGTCTCCACTGACTTGATCGGCGACAACCGCTCGTCCATTTTTGACGCAAAGGCCGGCATCTCCCTGAACAAGAACTTCGTCAAGCTCGTCTCATGGTACGACAACGAGTGGGGATACTCCCGCCGTGTGCTTGACCTCTTGGTTTACATTGCCAAGGTCGACGGCAACGCCTAGGAATTAGGACAGAGCCAGGCCATGCCTAAACTGTAGGAAAACATGCCAGACGAAGCTTGAGTGCTTTTTCTTCTGGGTTTCACGCTTCACCATCATATCCTAGCTTCATGAATCGGTTCGGAGTGCGGTGGTTATGTCAAGGGAAAATAGGGTATTCGGGGTTGACGAGACCTCAAAAGGGTAGACATGATTAAATGACACATTGTCCCCAAACACTTGCGAATCTCCACCTGCCAGACTTTACGCGATCGCCTTCTTCCATTACCCGGGTACATGCCGGGAAAGCCCTCTCTGTTGACGGAAGCTACCCCTGTCATCATTATCTAGCGCGCTTGTCGCGGTTAGCTCCCGAGGTTGTGTATGTACATATTGTATGCCACACGGAGGGATCTTCAAGATCGGGTCTGTTCACTCAGGGCTCCTAGGAGCTGTAAGGATGCGTGTTCTGTGGATGGGTAACATTGAGCATGTATAGTCCAGAATGTTCAGATAGCGTGAGATCGTTGCTATGTAAATGAAGAGGTAGTAGTATATTCAATATCTAGCGGGGTCAACTTATCGAAGAGCGGTATCCGTACTGTTATTTGATTAGGATCTAACTATTGGACGATAACAGTCAGCTATAGGAGTTTGTGTATCCTGAGGCATACCATCCCCCAGGGTGGCGATCTTCTAGAGACAATTAGGTGGAACTTTATCAGTATGGCACTAGACAAGAATCTTGATGAATCTTACTTGATACACACTAGGTTTGTCTGCTAGATATCTATGGCTAGTAGTAGTACAAGTAATAGGCAGCTCAACGCATTGCAGAAGAGTGAATGTGATTATGCTAACCCGCGTTGAGCCTAGCTCTCCGCTGGGGCCTTGGCACGAACCCAGCGACCGCTTCCAGTCTGTCGTTCCATCAACACACCATCCAACGGACCAAGCCTCAGGTCCACCCCGACCGCCGACGCTTAATCTTTTCTTCTGCAGCGTCCTTTTACTTTGAAGAACAAATCAGACTCACCCATTGTGTGGCTGTGCATTATTTTGCACGGTTGCATTACCTCCTCTCTCCTCGACGTCACGGGAGATACCATTCACCACCAATTGGTTGAACCGACCACATCGCGTGCGCGCGTTGGGGTTTTGCAACCAAAGCGACCACGGTCGCGAGATTTAGAATAGAGGCTCCAGAACAAATCAAAGAGTACTCTACGGCAACTCTTGGCTACGGGTGCAAGCAGAATCCATTACTTCATTTCTTGGACTACTGTTGATACCATGGCAGTTGCCTTGTAGGTGAGTTTTATTACATCTCCTTGCTTAGTCCTATGACCCTTCTGTCTCCTTTCACCTTTTTCACGCTTGAGCAAATGCTCGACACACCTTTTCTACAAAGTATTGTTTTCTTGAACAATACTCTCCATTTTGTCAAAACAATCATTGTCGAGACTCATGACTGGAGCAATGGTCGGTTTAACTTGACACGGATTATCACCTCCCATGCAAGAGCGGTTTCATCTACACAATCATTGGCTTGAGAGGCTGCTGAACATATTATAGAGACGCGCGCAAAGGAGAGTTGTCTAGGCAGGTATGTAAAGCCAAAATAGTATCTACGACTACCGCGACAACTGCAATCCACACGCAGGCGATGCGCCATGGTCTACATGTTGCTGGTACTCTTCGCGGCACAGAACCAGCATTGCTAACTTGACTCTAGACAGACTACCGCAATGGCTGCTCTCAACCTTGACGAGGACTTCCCTATGGATGATTCGGTCGTACCGTCGACTGAGCTGAATGACAACGATAATCATGCAACAACCGTCGACCCTTCAAAGATCCTTGCCAACACCCCAGACCTTTTGAGCCCAAAGCTACCTTTTCACGGTATTCTTCCCAGAGCACCATCAACACCAAAACCATTCTCAACTCCTCGTCGTGACAGCACCTCGAAACCACACCGTGATGCTATGGAAATTTCTCCATCATCATCAATATTGACAGCTGTTCAAGTACGTGTACCTCCGCCACCCAGATTTCCGCCACTATGGTATTCTACCAGGAAAACTGGACTAGTATACGACACCGCTATGAGATTTCATGCAGAATCCCCCGACTTGATGATGCAAGACGATTATCATCCGGAAGATCCCAGGCGTATCTCCGAAATCTTCAACGAGATTCAACAGGCTGGTCTGGTTCAAAGCTCAGACAATTCGGATGAGGAGGCTCACGAAGATCAATGTTGGCGAATTCTTGCCAGAACTGCTACTAGAGCTGAAATCTGTCTTATCCACACTCAGGATCATTACGATTTTATCGAGTCATTACAGCGTACGTAAAGCTTTGTTCAGTATCATCGTGTGGATCTAACCCAAGTGCAGATATGCCAGCAGCAGAGCTTAAGAGATTGTCAGAGTCGCATGACTCTATATATTTTAACAACTCGACTTTTATGAGTGCGACACTTGCCGCAGGCGGTGCAATTGAAGCTTGTCGGGCTGTAGTCCGTCGTGACGTTCGGAATGCTATCGCTATCATCCGACCGCCGGGCCACCATGCCGAAAGTAATTCTCCGTCTGGATTCTGCATATTCAACAACGTACCCATTGCTGCCCGTGTGTGCCAGAAGGATTTTCCGGAAACCTGTCGGAAAATACTGATCCTCGATTGGGACGTGCACCATGGGAACGGCATACAGCATGCCTTTTACACCGACCCGAACGTGCTCTACATTTCCCTGCATGTGTACAAGGGAGGGACTTTTTATCCTAGTCTTCCCGATGGTAACTACGACTTCACGGGTGACGGACCCGGCGTAGGGCGTAACGTGAACATACCGTGGGCAGACGTTGGAATGGGCGATGCTGAGTACTTGTATGCATTTCAAGAGGTCGTGATGCCTATTGCAACCGAATTCAACCCAGACCTGGTCATCATCTCAGCCGGGTTCGATGCTGCTGATGGAGACTTGCTCGGAGGGTGCCATGTTACGCCGGCTTGTTATTCACACATGACACATATGCTTATGCAGCTTGCACAAGGCAAGGTTGCAGTCTGTCTGGAAGGGGGGTATAATCTACGAGCCATTGCCAAATCCGCATTGGCGGTCACTAGAACGCTCATGCTACAACCGCCTGAGCGTCTCGTCGATACTACGGATGGACCAGTGCAATCTGCCGTTCACACAGTTATGCAAGTGAAGCGGGTTCATTCGAAGTACTGGAAGTGCCTATATCCTAAGCATGTCGACAAGACCGATCCTACCTTCCACGCAACTGCACGCTTACATGAGATTGTCCGAGCGTGGCAGAGCCAGACTTTGTCGGATGAACAGCGAATGATACCTGTGAAAGTTAATAGGCAAGGAATAGCGCAAACATTCGAGCACAACATCATTGCCACGTACGTATTTCTGGCCCTTGATCTATGCATTAGACTCACAACTCTAGGCCCAACTTCCTGGGTCCCCACCCACTTCTCGTCATCTTTCACGATCCACCTTCAATCAGACTTGAGCCGGATCCGGTAACTGGACAAATTGAGCTTCACAATTCGTGGTTGGTGAGTACTTGTGTGCTGTCTCGCACTTGTTAGACGCTGACTATGGGTATAAAGACTGATGGTGCGAAGGATTATGTTGGTTGGGCCATCCGTAACGGCTTCCAGGTAATCGATGTAAACATTCCGAAAGTGGTCTCCTTTGAAGATGTACGTTATCGCTTAACTTTTCTCTAACCTTTTCTGACATGGCATAGGATGATGGGAGCTATGTCCATGCTGATGATCATGAAACGAGAATTCTCCAAACCCGTGAGCTAGCGGGATACCTTTGGGAGAACTACATTGAGTAAGTTTGGCATTTCGGACATGTGTTTATTACATGACTGACACGGTATTAGACCTCATCAAGCAACTCAGGTATTCTTTATGGGGATCGGATCCGCCTACCTGGGTTTGGTCGACCTTCTCGGAACTTATGGTAAACCCAATCTCCAGTCGCCATTATATAATTCTGACCGCTGTATATAGAAAATTGTACCGAAGAGGAAAGTGTAGTTCAGTGCCTCATAGGTTTCCTGTCCAGTACAACTCTCCAGTCGATTAAGAGACCGACGGATGATAATATTGGAGCTTGGTATTATGATGCAAGTCCGCCTCAAATCCAACCTTTTCCGCAAAGAAGCTAACAGCAAACGTTGCAGCACTCTCTCATCTTCATCGAACATAACCACGCCGTTTGGGACCCTATGCGTGTCCGTAAACTGCGGAAGAAATGGGGCAATATAAAGCGCTCAGACATGACCAAGCTAGAAGACATGCTCGAGCACCACGAAGACGAAGTCAAGAAGTACCTTTTGCGAAAGAAAAGCGAGTTTGAAGGACGCAATGGGAAACTTGGAGATTATGTCGCTGACAATGCGTGGCAGCGAGACCACATGGATACGGATCGTTCAGGTGGCCTATCAGTAGCTCTAGAAAACAACTGGCAGGAAAACAATCTCGCACTGGCTCCAAGCGCGACTACGACGGCAACCAAACATATGCCAAAGTTTGGATTCTTCACCGTCGGAACCAGCAGTAGTCCGAGGATCGCGACGGCCAGTCCGGCACCTAGAAGTCCTAGGAGTCCGCTTAAGGGCGGCTTTCGAAGGGACTAGTAGGTCGTGGTGGAGTGGTTTGGTCTGTGTGTATGTGGTGGGGTGGAATTCATTTGGGTTGCGGTTTGTGGTTTGTGGTTTGTTGCATTGCTGGGCGTTGGTTGTTTTGGTGTTGGGTACAGTATATACACAATACGACCTCGATCCATTCATCCATTCATCCATCCATCTATTTATCTATCTAGGCCTTTTGCGGCTAGATGGGATCCTTTTAAGATGACCTTTTTTCTTTTCAGTCATCAATGTTATGTCCATCTATTTATTCGGCTAGCTGTTTCTCTTTCTCTTTGTTGATTAGTCTGTCTGTCTGTCGTCTGCGGTGTCGTTTTTGTGGAATATGTTACTTTTCATCCCTGGTTGGTTGTTTGTTCCTTGCGTTGGCTGGGAGTGTGTCCAAGGAAGCTGCATGACTTTGTCTACTTTGGATACCTAATATCTACTCTGTATACATGTATGTTATGTATGTCATGTAGCCATGTTCATCCAGTCGAACGAGTCAATTCGTGCGTCTGGATAGCTACGAAGTACTTACTTGCATGACAAATTAAACAAGTTCAGAGTTCAAAGTTCCAAATTAGAATAGATACGAGAGAAATGTGGAAAGAAGAAAAGAGGAATAACGGCTTGTTGCTCTTTTCTCATTTCTCACTCCATAGTCCATAGTCCATACCCACCCATCCACAACACCTACCTACCTACCTACCTACCTAAGTACCTAAGTACCCATTCGCACGCGCTGTATTCCGTACGAGTAGGGGATTTTGCCGTGTTCTTACGTGATCACGCTATGTATGTGCATCGATGGCTAGGTATGGTGCTATGCTGCTATGGTGCTGTGTGCAAGTCAGGTGTCGTGGAGTCGTGCGAGTGGAACGGGGTGGATGGGTTGGGGGCGGGAATGGCTTGGGGTTTGGTTGGTTGGTTGGTTGGTTGGTGCGGGTTCTAGTGCCGGGTGCCGGTGCCGGTGGAGATGGCGATGGCGATGGCGATGGCGATGGAATGAGTGAAATGGATGGGCTTGATCAGTTATTATTGGAAGTTGCTGGGCGTGTATACTATGCATGTATGTATTGTATGGAGGAGATCTAATATGTATTTTTCACTCTACCGAGTATATGTACGGAGGATAGTTATGTATATTATATCTATAGGCTGGTATGTAGTCTACTTTGTACCTACTCCGTACATGATGATGTCTAGATAGATAGATATCGCTCTATGTATCTACTTCCAATCTAGTTAGCGCTTTGGGTTTGTTTCGTTTGTGCATCTAGTCTATGTTTTCAACGGAATAGCTACTCGGTATCTACTTCGTAGTTAATAGACGCGTACGTATTCCGTAATTATAGACTATGTATGTATGTGCGGAGAGGCGTCACGCACGCATGCATACACGCGCGCACAGTCGAGGGCAGATGCCATCTACGTACGGGGTATTATTGTATCTACATATGTAATTATCGCGATTCGTAATTAATCTCCCCGTTGGGTATCTAGATGGAACGACGATGGGTAAAGTTTATGCGAGAGCGAAAGGATGAACGAATGAATGGATGCATAGGTAGGTAGTTAGACGGACGTGCACGGGAATCCTTCTCGTGCTCCTGCGATAGACACATTACGTAGATATCTCCACAACGACGTCCGTCGTGAGCCGGGTATCTACTTGTCTCCTATACATAGTATGTATGTATGTACATGGATGCACAGGCGGTTGATTATACATGTGAATGTAATTGTGAAAGAGGCTTTTCGTGCTGATCGATTGACTGACTGACTGACTGCGTACTCCGTACATGCATGTACATTGATATCCATAAAGGCGAGTTCTGACTTTATTTCCACACAGGACGCTTCGGCATGCTGTGGTAAAAGGCACGCGCAGTCGCGGGTTTCGATTGGCGGGTGTGCACGGTGGTTGGGGGCTGTACTGTGATGGGCTGGGCTGGGCTGGGCTGGACTGGGGGCTACGGTACCTTGGCACGTGCTCGGGTGCTTGGGGAGGTACGCTAACTAGGTCCGGTGGATGTGGTGAGCTGAGGGATTGCATTAGGTGATTAGGTTGATTTGGGGGGGCGGTGTCTTGCAGTGTGGGGCTTGTGATGGTGGTGCTGATGGTGAGATGAGGTGATGAAGCGTGTGAGAAGGGATTTTTGCCTACTCCGTACGTATATACTACGATCACATCTCCACAGAAACGGAGATGAAGTCGCGACAACGAAGAAAATCATCAAGTAAGATTCAATCCATGTATTCCGTAGACAGGAAAACAAACACTATATCCCACCCCAACCATCTCGAATGCTCAACAAAAATCTTGCCCTCCACTTACATGGCCTTCTATTTAAAGATCACGCACACTAAGTTAGTAGTATAAAGTCCTACATAAATCCACAACCAAACCAATACAACCCCCATCCTTACCACCCCCAAGACCGTTCGAGCCCCCCGAAAAGCCACCATCACTCAAGCGAAGCCATCCAAGCGAAAAGGCTGACAGCCGCACACTGCATGGTCGAATTCTATACCGGATTCAAGCTAGTAGATCCCAGCGGGGCGCAATGGTGTAAGAAAAGGGTAAGAGGGGGTGAGGCTGGGCTGTGAAGGGGGTAGGTAGATAGTTTGTTGCTGATGCTAACGGATGGGAAGCCAATGGAAGGAAGGATGGATGGATGGATGGATGACTAGGGGGTGGTGGTCGGGTGGACGGGGAATCTTATGCTGGAAGGGGGATGTACAGTCAGTATTGTTTGATATTATTAGGATTTTTGGGTATGTGGTGGTGGTGGTCTATGTGTTTACGGAGCAATACTGGATGTAATATGTACTATGCTAGGTATGTATGTAGATAGCTTACTTTGTTGCTGGGTTTTCCCTTGACCTTTTTCTTTCTTTCCTTTCTTTCCTTCCTTCCTCACCTGTCCCTCGGTTTCCGCGATTCCCTTTTTTCGGGTTGCGTGTTTGGATATCGTATCTCTCTATCTACCTATCTAACGGTTGTGGTCTTGTGTCCTACACCCATCTACGTGTTTTGCATTCCGAGGAAGATATTGCGATACAGAGGCTCAATTGCGATTCGGATATTGTGAACGGGGTTTTTGGATCTGGGTGGCTGTGGGAACGGACACCTTATTTCCTTGCGGTCGGGAATATCACCACACGCACAGCTCCATCTATCGAAACAAATCGATAACACATCATCGTCGACACTTCTTCCAGTCCTCACCCCTTGCTACCCCAACCCTGTCAGCAAAAACAATGTCGTCACCCACACCAACCGCCACAGGAGGCCCAAGGAGCTCCTCATCACCCACACCCACACGAACACCAAGTTCCCCAGGCACATCACCAACCAGCAGCGCGCCGCCGAGGACCCACACGGTGAAGGCTGGAGCAGGAGGCTTCAAGTTCGAGCCCCAGGAGCTAAAGGATGTCAATGTTGGGGATACGATTAGCTTTGAGTTTTATCCGCCTGATCACTCGGTTGCGAGGGCCGAGTATCTGAGTCCTTGTGTGCCGTACGAGTATACGGGGAGGAATAAGGTTGGGTTTTGGAGTGAGACGCAATGGGTGAAGACGGTTAATGATGTGAGTACTTCTTCGTTACGTACAACTTACGATTATTCCACACGCGTCTTATAACATGTTCTACGCTTTGAGCGAGTGGAGATTCGTTCTTCGAACTGCAGCGCAGGCTGGATGTATCATCTGGTGGAAAGAACGTCGGGGCTAACAAGGCTGATAGCTCACACACTACAACATCAAAATCAACAACACCGATCCCATTTTTTACTATTGCGCCGCTCCCAAATCATGCACGGACGAGCACATGATCGGAGCCATATTCCCGTCCGGCTCAAACGGCACCCAAACCCTCAAGGCGCAAATCGAAGCGGTAGAAAAGGCAAAGTTCCAAGTGACACCCGGCGAGCCCATGCCAGGCGAAGGCTCCTCAAGCACCACGACCAACGCGCCCACCGGCGGCGCCAGTCCCGGGTCCAGCTCAGGCTCTCACAGTCTCGGCGGCGGCGCCATCGCGGGTATCGTCGTCGGAGCGATAGCCTTCCTAGCTATATGCGCAGCCCTGTTTTTCTTCGTCGGCAGGACGAAGAGCCTCAAGGAAATGATGACTAGGAAAGATGCTACCGTGACCAAGACTTCGGGACAGGAGAACTTTCGCGACAGCCAGTTTGGAGGTTCCCAGTATCCCGGTTCTCCTGGATTTGCGCCGACAGCTCCGTACAGTCCGAATATGCAGCAGGCGGAATACGGTGGACAGCTTCCTGGATATGGACAGCACAATGCTACAGATCAGCATCCGCATGGGTGGGTGAGCCCGCAACCGACGGTAGCATCGCCTCAGTAAGTGGTTTTTTCCTCTGTTTCTTGGCTTGGGATAGGATGGCTAATGTGGTTGTAGTATGGGAGAACACAAATACGGATATCAAGCTGTGCCTGTTGAACTTGCTTCGCCTACACCGCAGCAAGGTTTCACGGCGGAATTGGAGGCTCCGGCGAGAACGGATAAATGATTCTACAACAAAGGGGTGGTGATGTGATGTTGCGCAAAGGGGAAAATTGAAAGAGCCGTGTGTCATGGATGGGGGCCGCCAAAGTGGGTATGATGGGTTGGCGACATTCCTCACTTCGAACGCCAGTTTCCTAGATACCATAAGACTGTGCAGACGTTGTTGCAGACTCGGCCATCCATACCAGTATTCACGAAACAGTGGAGTGGATTTACTCGGACTGCGCGGCTGGATAGATTGCATGTGGTGGTCCGGGGGGGGGGGTTGCAGCCTTACGAATTCTTGCATGGACGATTCTCATATTCTGCGGTATACCATGTGTTTTTGTCGCCTGGTGTTGATTTCTTGAGCCATGATAGCTCATGTATATATGTATCTAATGTAATTCTTGCCTCCCGTGAGTGCAGCCCAAAGATTTGCCTTTCCGGGCCGAATGTGCTAGCTGCCGTTGTGCCGTTCTGGGTGGGGGTCATGTATGAAAGATGCTGCTTCGGCCCTTTCGAACACACATTCCTCCACAATATAGTCACCGCCGCGAATACTTTCGAGGGCATAGATATACGGAGTACTACATACGGATACATGGTAGTAGAATGTCGTTTTCCTCCGATAGGGCTGACAGCGGGTAAGTGTACTATGTACTCCGTATTGTATACCCTCGCTTGGACAATGCCATCGGAGACGGCGCTCCCGTGGGCTTGAGGCCTCAGAAGCCGTCGCTATTGATCATCATTAGCTGCGTATCCAACGGTCAGCAGACAGTGCAGGTAGACGAGAGAGAGTCAGCCCTCCCAGTGTCTGCGTCGGTGAGGACTGCCCGCGGACTGCTAGAGGACGAGAACCCCTGGACGCGGTTTCTCAGCACTTTGCTCCAATCAACCTGGGAATCACACAACGTGCCTGTGCCTTCGCCTTTGTCACGACAAAGGCAAAAACGAGTGCGAGTGCTTCTTCGCTAGTGCGCCTCCAGACAGGCTCCGGCGGCGGCGGGCTCTTGACTGTCTTCTGCTGTCTTTCTCTGCGTCTCTCCCTCCCCTCCCGATGAGCTTCTCCTCCTACATGTCGGCCATGCCCAACAGCGGCTGGGCATCTAACGAACCCTAGTGGACGAGCGCATCTAGGCGCTCTGAAATCCCTCCCAGCAACCCACGCAGAGCCTCAGCACCAGGTCTTCCCGGGCCACGATACGATTGCCTCTGCTCCTTTCGGCATGCTCACCTCGTCGTCGCCAACCATCTCAGCACCTCCGTCGCCCTCGGCCGCATTCCACAGTCACACCCGGCCTTCTTACCATGCCTCGCGCCGCGCACACTCTCCGAGATTCACGGTGAGCAGCGTGTCGTCGCGGCGCAAAGATTCGCACCCGGCGAATCCACAGTCTGCCGCCGAACCACCGGCGCCGTCCTATGCGCAGTCGCCGCCCGTGAAGAGAAGAGAGTACGCCGACTCGGGCACCCAGTACACCCCGCCCGGCTACCCTCCCACGTACCGACCCCCACCGGGCGAGACTAAAGCCCCAAACCCCGCCATCACCTCCCTACCACCACCGTCCACGCCGCCAGTACAGCGGGGGGAGACCTCTGCAGAAGCTGCCGTCACGGAGCCTCCCGAGCCTGACGTGCGCATTGACCCGCAGCCGGTCGTGCAGCATGTCCAGCATACCAGGAAGGCGTCAAGGGAGTCTGAGGGTGAGGGTCGGCGGCATAAAGCACGTCAGAGCGTGTCGAGCGTGGTTCCTACCGAGCAGTCCTCGCCGGCCAAGCGGTACGTAATCTGAACCCAAAAGCCACCGTGGTGTGGCAAAGGAAAGCAGACAGACGGTCAGATGGACTTGACAGCCGGTTAACCCATGCGTGCGTTTCCCCGATGGACCAGCTTTACTAACCCCATGTTCCAGGCCTCGGTCTATCGAGAACGTAAAGGTCATGCCTCTGCAGTATGAGACGTGCGATATAAAGGACTTGGGCATGTTGGTCTCCGACATGCTGATGGAGCTGGTGCGTTTGAACGATGAGATGCCGCTCCGCGACGGCCAACTTACGCGGTTCCATTCAAGGTATACGCATACGTCATGACCTTACTCCAAGTATCTTGTTGACCGTTGCACAGAGCGCCGCCCGCCATATCAGTCAAAGACTACCTCTTCCGGCTCATTGTGCATGCAACGTTGTCACCGCCCATCCTGCTGTCCATGGTCTTTTATGTCGACAAACTGTGCACCATGTACCCAGCCTTCACAATCAGTAGTTTAACCGTTCACCGCTTCCTCATCACTGCAGCTACAGTAGCAGCAAAGGGTCTCAGCGATAGCTTCTGGACCAACAGCCTCTATGCAAAAGTGGGTGGTGTGAGCTTACGAGAACTAGCGTTGTTAGAAGTAGAGTTCCTGAAGAAGCTGGAATGGCGGATAGTCCCGAAACCGGAGACCCTGGTGGATTACTACAAGGGACTAGTGGATCGAGGCGAGGGTTACGTCCTGGAGAAGGAAACGGAGAGGACTCCGGCGCAGACGAATGCACAGTCGGTGACAGATACCCACGAAGCAGACGACGACTCATAGCATTGATAGATATTTTCTTTGGAAAATAATGGTGCATCAAAAGTCCCCTTTCATCGTGAGCAGCCGACGAAAAGCTGGCCCCAACGGTGACTTTCAACATGGAAACGGATCGTACACCTCTGCTAAACCGAAGTGACGACAAGCATCGCTATTGTATGAATGTTGACAGCGTAAGAGCTTGAGCTTACGACGCCCTTTGAACTGTTGGCCAAAGAGAGAGTGACACTGGTTCTATTCTGATACGGATACGGATAGCATTATGCCCCTCGGCATGCTTCCATCCCATCTGCAAGTTACTTTGCATGTAGCTCACGTGTAAGCATATCATTCACCTCATAGAACGGGCCTCGAAGAGCCGATAATAAAGCAGCAGCAGCAGATGTTGGTTCGGTGCCATAGGGCTTGTTGATAGAGGGGCATGCAAAGTCGGACCTTGCAAGCATGAGCAGCGGGTAGGGCAGAAGGTTGTAGACGACTCCACGCTCATTGGACTCGATCTCTACCAGCATGAGAATTATAGTCAAGGGGAGTCAAGAAAGACGTAGAGTGACAGCAAGCGGCACGCTCTGAGTGATGCGTTGGACTAATGATATCTTCCTATTCGAAGCTACCCATGTCGAAGCAATGGACGGCGCACACGTCAAGTGCCAAAGAGTGAGGCTAGCGCTCCACTTCCTACGCCCGTTCTTCACAGGTTTCGAGAACGGTCGTCGTGAAGCGTGAAGAATGCACATGCAAGCGCCGTCAGCGCCGCTGGCTCGCTCCCATCTCAGCCATGTACAGTTCCAGTCTGGTGTGGCTGACTAGACGTGTTTGAAACCTCAATTGCCCCCTCCCTCTTCCCCCCCCCCCGTTCCCACCCCCACGACCGCTCAGACGCCGAATCTTGTAACGAAACCAGACTTTGCCAGGTCGTGTATGTGCGTTTGTGTGTGCTTTGCTTGCGAAGTAAACCCGGTGGTCGTCTTGGATCCAACATTGTACGGCAAACGCGTCTTCACGGCGGCGGCAGCAGCGCAACGTCTGAACTATCATGAGAGTGAGTCGAGTTCGCGCTATTCCCTTGCCCGCCCCAGTCAATGTCTGGATATCGATTGCCGCTCCCGCCATCACTGTCACAGCCGTAGCCGTAGCCGTAGTCGTGGTCGTGGCCGTGGCCGTTGTTGTGGTTGTCACTGTTATTGCCGCCGTTCCACTCCGGTCCTCTTCTCCCTCGCCCACGGCGTGCTCGCGTGCTAACTTACATGTTCAACGACAGGATTTCCCACCGGCGTAACGAGCGTGATGCAGACATGCATTCAGAAATAGGCCCCTGGGAACTCAACAAGAGACAGAGACACGTCGATGCAAACTGGGTTGTCTTGCCGGAAGCACCGATTGCTCCGCTTCCGTATGCTTTCCCAGAACAGGCTGTGGATGCCGCCCTGACAGATGGTCTGGGCCAACTGCAGCTACACCATGTACCCAAAACCCGCACCAGTCCCGTCGTCACACGCACAAGAGTTGCCCGCCATGGCTCGCAGCCGCACGCCGTCAGGCCGTCGAGCAGTGGTGGGGAGAATGTTGTGCTGCCGTACCGCCAATATGCCCCGCCGCGACGGGCTGGGTCTTACTCGCATCCCACGCCGTTGGAGGACTTTCGCCGCTCGAGACGGTGGCCGCCGAGCGGATTCAGGGCCGACGATGCCTTGAACCCCCAGGAGGCGGACGACTTGATATGTGCGGGGGCTTCCACGTTCAAGGGATACTGCGACGAGATACCAAATGCACCGGAGGGCTACGAACGCTTCTATGCAGTCATGGGTAGTGAGCACCAGACTAGGACGGACCGCGCTGCCTTCACCCAGCCTGCCTTCCGAGACATGTCGCTCAATATGACGGGCAAGGAGGACAGCCAATTCCCGTGGCTATCTCTGGAGCAACCCTGTATGGCGTATGCATACGGAAAGAGCGCGGGCACAACGACTCTGAATTACTGGGTCGGCAAATCTGGAAGTCCTCTGCCGCCCATGAAGCTCGTCGGCGATGTCAGGCCGCGGAAATTGAAGTTCCTCCAGATCTTGGACCGTCTGCAGCATTTGGAGAATGGGCTCGAAGAAGATGTCAGTCCTTGACCCGTCCTTGGTGCAGTTGGAAACATTGGCCCTAACTTTGGTGTTTTAGGACCCTGAAGAAATGTATCGGTATCTATATAGCACCCTTCTAGAGGACCCGGATCGGTACACTGACCATCCGCACTACGGCATGGAGCAGCAGATAACAGATCTCATTACCGTCTTGTCGAGTTCCACATGGATAGACTTTTCAAACCCGAAAAATCAGGTTGTTGCTAAATTCTTTGATTCGCCGGATCAGCAGAAGAAGCAGGAGTTCTTCCACCAGTTGCTGCTTTCCGCCGAACTTCATCTTCGCATCCAGTCCGAGAAACACACAGACAAAGCCAAGCGGAAATTGATATTACAGCTGCCCCATGTAATAGCTTGGGATCTGGCAGTCGCGCAGCGATGGCTGGAGAACATGGAAATCACGAAATCACGGACGTCACATAACCAGAGTACATTCAGCTTCGACTTGAAGAGCAAAAAGCGGCAGAAGGAAGCTCTGCGGGTGTTTGCAGCGACACTCAAGTGGCCGAATATGGATGAGATCGACTACGTATTGGAAGAAAAGGACAAGAAGGAGAAGCCACTCGAAGATCGCTCTGCGGATGCAATGTCGTGGTTCTCCGGTATCATCCTTCCCGGCCGAACCTTGCCGTGGCTCATCATGAACAGCTTGATAGATTGCGATCGAGATACAGGCAATGCGCTCAAGTACTTGACGCATATGCATGTTGCCTCGGGATTTCAATATCGTGCGAATACATACTGGTCTGCTCAGTGCATAGTCGGCAAGGTCCTAGGAGCTGCACGCGGAGTCAAACAGATTGCAGGCTGGATCGGTCCCTGTATTTACACCCCTGATCTTAAGCGAACAGAATGCGTCCGCATCAAGCAGTACGAGTCTGCAGATCCCAAGCTCATGCCAGACGACGTCGAGAGTATGGACATACGGACAAATCCGCTTGGTCCAGAAGAGGAAAGCTACCCAGCTGGCGACTATGAACTTCCCATGCCAGACACCAACGACGTGACGGATCTAGTCAGGATAGAGAAGCTTTGTTTTCTACCTACGAAAGAACAGTCTTCGTCTACAAGACAATCGTCAGGGGCGCCTCTCGTGTTTGATGCAGCGATCTACTTCGCATGTGGCGGTGAGAGCTGGCCAATGAAGCTTCGGTACGATGTCGACTTCATCAACGCGTTTCCCTGCCATCAAGGCCCGCATGGTAAGCCTCTCCTGAATCCACGATTGAGATCTACACTAATACATGACAGTTCTTTTCTACAACTTTGAGTATGAAGCAATCAAAATCGATGACGGCCTCGTTGACATGAAAGACTGGAGCCGTCAATCAGGCCGAATCTCCCGCCCCTCATCTTCTCGTTCGTCACCTTCCAAGAAATCTCTTGCCCTCGCCCCTATAAACAAACTTGCTCACATGCAAGTCAACAAAGTTCTTGCTATTGAAGCTCTCGGTGTCAGCGACAACGAAGTCTTTGCGAGGGCGTGGTGTGCTCATCACGGGCATAGCGCTATCGTGGCGAACATCAAAGAGACGTGCATGGCTTGTGCGATCAGAGAGGCGTATGCTGCGTGCGTTTCGGTCGTCATTTTCACCGAGGGCGGAAAAGAGACGGAAAAAGACGAGGGTGTTTTCGTTTGAGTTGGGTAAGGAAATCTTCGTATGCATTGTCGAGGCATAGCATTTACATTTGATACGCATTCGTGGGGAGTTTGTCGCAACGATACTGCTGTTTCCTTTGTCAGGCATGAGAGTTCTGGGATATGAAATGAAGGTGCGGATCTCGTCTTTGGGGAACCGTTCTCCAATAGCGTTCGTGGATGAGCGTTGCATTTTACTTGGGCGGTTGGGGGCAATTATGGTTTGTTCGGGCTGGGTCGGGTCGGATCGGATTGGGTCGGCGGCTGTATCATCAGCTTCCATGGATAAACGATTATGATGGTCATGGTTATGTAGTTATGAATTACGGTTGTAAGATGTTCAACTTGAAGGTCGTTGTGGTTGTTTTGTGTGTGGTGTTAATTCACTCAAAGGGTGGTCTATGAATGTCTTTACGAAAAGTGATTCCCGGGTATAAAGGTGAATCCTTTTAGTAAAATACTAAGCAATATATCTTCTGGGATAACGGGCAACAAAATTACTTCTGAAGACTTCATTCCTGATATTACCAACTGCAAAAGGAGCGTGCTCACGGGCACTGATGGACTCAATCACGTGACACTACCGCGGCAACTGCGCTTGGCAAACGTCAAGTCTCACAGCCACATGGAAGTGTAGCGCGCCTCGAAACCATAAACCAGGTTGCGCGATCTTTACACTCAACAGTGCGGAATAGGGGGCTAGTACACTCGATACTCTGCTTTCCTCGCCAGTGAAGGACACACCAATTCCACCAAAGGCAGGCATCACATCGATTGCGCACTGCCGCGGAGATTCAGAGATCCCCGCCGCCGTCCTACCCTCAATTACTTTGTATGACGGCGACTCCAAAGTCACTATCCACAGCCACTTTTTGAGTGCTGGCCATTCGAACTGTT
Source organism: Helminthosporium solani (assembly GCA_022560085.1). NCBI lineage: Eukaryota > Fungi > Ascomycota > Dothideomycetes > Pleosporales > Massarinaceae > Helminthosporium > Helminthosporium solani. Next base: position 127,262 of record JAFISD010000061.1, read on the forward strand.
GCGTCTGAGGGACCTGTACGCCGTTGTAATCGCTGTCATCTTCACGAGAAGGGGAAGGAGGAAGGAGACGCAGTATCGCATCTAGTACACTTCACAGCCGACAAAGCGCCTCCAGCTATTCAAAGCACACGTCACACGTCGCCTGCCCTCCTCTTTCACCTTTCGCTCCACACTCGCCATGGGACGCTCCACAATTCCCTCTGCGCTCATCGCGCTCTCGAACCCCAGTACGCCCGAGGCCCAGGTCAATGCGCTTCGCAGCTTGAAGAACGAGATCGTGGGACATGAGCAGAGAAAGGAGCTCACGGTTGTACATGGCGTTGTGAGACCACTTGCCCGGATCCTGCGAGGGGAAACGAGAAAAGGGGGAAAGAGGCGGAGAAGCGGTGTTACGAATGGGAGCGGTGGAGCGGTGAGGTCGGCGCAAGAAGGAGAATGGGGGGTCGAAGATGAACTGAGGTTCCAAGCTACTCTTGTTGTTGGGAGTCTTGCAAACGGTATGTCTTGGAGTACGGCGTATATTAAGGATTTCCCTGCATCTTGGGTTGTGTTTGGATTGGTAGCTGATGTGTAACGATCGTAGGTGGACCGGCCTTCATCACACCACTTCTCGCTGGTGATGTCCTGCCTCCACTCCTTGAGGCACTCTCTCCCGCCGAGACACCGTCCAAATTGATCTTTACGACGCTCCGCACGTTGAACCAGATTGTCGATGCTGCGGCACAAGAGAAACCTTGGTGGGATACAGATGTGACACTCTCGCATACTGTTACGCGGCAGATATACACAAAGCCTGTCGTTGAGAGGCTGGCGGAGATATTAGATCAGGCGTCGAGGTCGCGAACTGTGTATCAGCAGATATCGTCTACGACACAGTTGATCGTCAAGACCTGTCATGAGGAAGGTCAGAAAAAGTTATTACTTGAGGCGGGTGTGCTGGAGTTGCTTTCGGCGAAGATGACGTCGATTGCAGTGGCGGATGATCCGTCGAGACGGCTTCGTTCTAGTCAAGAGGCTCTGCCGACAATGTACTTGCCGGATATCCTCGAGGCCATTTCCGTCATCATTAAGGACTCGCATTATAACACTGCGCGATTCTTATACTCACAGCCTGTGCAGAGCCTGTTCGGATGGCCAAAGGCTGGGAAATTGGGGATATGGGACTCCAACCCTGGTTCGGGCTCGTCGCAGTCGCACTGGGATAGGCTAATTCCACGATTGCAGACACTACAGAGTAAAAATGATCCCTATTCCAAACTATGGCCACCGCTGGAACCGCACATTTCGACGAGCGAGAGCTACACAAGACTGCCTAGCTTGGAGTCTATGCAGCAGACATCTGGCCGGACCGCGGTTACTGATGAGTCTGAGACACCGCTGTTCACATGGCTCATGTTCGTTGCGCGAAGGGGAGAAGGCAGAGAACGCTTGGCTGCGTGCTGGCTTTTGTCATTGCTTAAGAAGTTTGGCGAAAGGTGGCCGTTCAACGACCCTTCGAGGACAACGCGTGAGCGACATTTTTCATACTTGATCATTCCGCTCGTTGTCAAGATGATTGAGGAGGCGAACCCAACTTCTAAGTATACGAAGAAGGTGAACGCTACCGATTCAGCAGAGAAGGAAGAGCTAAGACTGGTTCTCGAACGATCACCTCTGGTACTTGCGGAACTGTGTGCCGAGAATAAGACGCTGCAGAATGCGGCGAATGATGCGCGTATCATACCTGTTCTTGGTCAGATCTTGAAAAAGTCTTTCGACCCTGTGGCAGTCTCTTCAAAACCTCTGTGGCAACCGAAGAATCTAGCACCGCCTGTCAGGGATCCAATGATCGACCCTGCTTCCTCGACGCTGGGTCATCCGGGACTCAGTGCCGACGTACTGCACGCATTTAGGTATCGCGAGAGCGTTCTACTAGCCTTGGCTGCTCTTGCAGATACTCTAGATGTCTTGAGGAAACCAATCATCGAAATGGGGGCAGTGAACCATGTCATCGATTCACTTGTACCGTACCAGACCAACGCAGGTGACTCTAGCTCCTCGCAGAAAGAGTCAAAGGCTTCAAAGACTGGCAACCCCAACGCTGTCATCATTGCCGCATGCACACTGACTAGATCTATCTCCCGTTCAATCAGTATTCTAAGGACTAGTTTGATTGATCATGGCGTTGCTCGTCCAATCATTGAGCTCCTGACACATCCGAATATCAAGGTGCAAATTGCTGCTACGGAGGTCATTACGAACCTGGTCTTGGACGTGTCCCCTATGCGCAGTGTGAGTTCCTCTGTCCAACTCAATCTTTAAGGCGATGCGGACTAACATTGATAAAGGAAATCATCGAGGCCGGCGCACTCGGAACACTTTGCGAACACTGCCGTTCAGCGAATTTCGATCTCCGGTTCAGTAGCCTCTGGGCGCTGAAGCATCTCTGTTTGAAGCTCCCTTATAGCATGAGGTGTCAGTGCCTGGAAGAACTAGGCGTTGGATGGCTCATGCAGGTCCTCCACGGCGAACCTTCAAGACCCATGTCATCAGCACCATTGAGCATGGGGACTTCCAACGCTGCTGGCGAGCGGGTCGACATCCTCAACGCTGCAGATGACCCTCACATGGACGTCGACGAAGAATCATCTTCAGAAGACGAAGACACCATGACCGACAGCATACCCTCGCTCCGCCGACACCAACGACCAGGCTCACGCTACACCAGCGCATCCACCATCCGCGACCGCGTACTCCACATCCGCCACGACGAACAAGACACCCGACTCAACAGCGAACGCGACGAAATGCGCATCCAAGAACAAGCCCTCGACTTCCTCCGCAACTTTGTCACCGACGAAAAATCATGCGCAGACTACGTAGACCACCTCCTCAAATCCTTTGGCCACACCGCCATCTTCGACCTCATCGATTCGAAAATCCGTCCTAGATCCCCCCTCTCCACTTCATCCAATTCAGCCCCCTCACTCAACACTCCAAACCCCACAACCCCAGGCGCAGGAGGAATCCAAGGTCCCTCCTACTGGCCCCCATCCACATCCACATCCACATCCACAACCACAACCACCTCTACCTCCACCTCAACCACAACCACAACCTCAACACGCCACCCCCACCCCAACCCAATTCCACAAACCTACCTCCCACCCCCCCTCCTCTCCGCCTCCCTCTTCATCCTAGTCCACCTCGCCACCGGCCGCCCAACCCACCGCTCCCAAATCCTCTCCCAAACCCCCCTAATGTCCCACATTCTCCCCCTCTTCTCCCACCCCAGCCGCACAGTCCGCTCCCCAATCATCTGGCTCGTAAACAACATCCTGTGGATCGATGACCATGCGGATGAGGGCCCCGCGCGGGAACGTGCGGTTTTGTTGCGGGCGTTGGGGTTCGAGGAGGCGGCGAGGGGGTTGGTGGGGGATGGGGATTTGGATGTTAGGGAGAGGGCTAGGACGGCGGTGGAGTCGATTTCCAAGTTGATTGGTTCTGGGTCTGGTGGTTCTGGTTCTGGTGGTGGTGGTGGTGGTGGATCGGGTGTAGGGTATACGGGTTCTGGGGCGTTTGGGGATGGTGTTTTGGCGGGGTTGAGGGGGGGGGCGTTGAGTGGGTTGCATCCTTCTTCTTCTTCGGCGTCGTCGTCGCGGGGTGGTGGGGGGTTGGGGAGGTGGGCGGCTGGGAATGAATGAGTGAATGGGTGAGGATTGAGCGTCTATGCCTATCGTATTTTTATGTCTGTCCTTATAGCATGTTTCGCAATGCATGGTGTGATTTGACATCGTGGTGCTCAAGGTGTGTTTGCGCTCATAATTGGCTACGTGAAAAGGAGTCGACATTTCCCTGATACGCAATTGACAGTGCATGCCTCTACTTGGCAACATACAACACCAGCAATTAAGCAGCAAAAAAATTGGCAAAGAAAGCCATCATACATCACACGCCATAATCCCATTGGTTAACGACAAAGAAAATCGGAATCTTTGCATGCTAGACGAGATAGATTACATAGCAAGGCCGTCGTCCCTCAAGCACCCGCCAGCTGCACATGTTCGCCCTTTTTGGAAATGGTATACATTTTGTACAAGTTGGGGAGAGCTCAGCCGACGAGCCTCTTCAGCACGGATAGCCCACACTCTCACTTTTGCCCACCACAAACGGAACCCATTTATGACTTCTCAAGATCAGCAAGAATCTTCTCTCCCTTGGCACGCGCCGACTCCAAGTCGCCAACCATGTAGAAAGCACCTGCACAAGTAAGTTAGCATACATATATTGTAAAGATGATTAACGAGGGAGGTCACATACCTTCGGGTAGGTCGTCACCCTCACCGGCTAGAATAGCCTTGAATGACCTGATGGTGTCCTTGAGGTCGACGAGCTTTCCCTCGATACCAGTGAAAACCTGAGCGACAGTGAAAGGCTGGCTCAAGAAACGCTGGATCTTACGGGCACGCTCGACGGTAAGCTTGTCGGCTTCCGACAATTCGTCCATACCCAAAATGGCAATGATATCCTGCAGCGACTTGTACTCTTGGAGGATCTGCTGGACGCGGGTGGCGGTGTTGTAGTGGTCATCACCGACGATACGGGGGTCCAACATACGGGACTTGGAGTCAAGAGGGTCGACGGCGGGGTAGATACCCAACTCGGAGATACCACGGGACAAGACAGTGGTGGCGTCCAAATGGGCAAAGGTGGTAGCGGGGGCGGGATCCGTCAAATCGTCAGCGGGCACGTAGACGGCCTGGACGGAGGTAATGGAACCCTTCTGGGTGGTGGTGATACGCTCCTGCATAGCACCCATGTCGACGGCGAGCGTAGGCTGGTAACCGACAGCAGAGGGGATACGACCAAGAAGAGCAGACACCTCGGAACCAGCCTGAGTGAAACGGAAAATGTTGTCAATGAAGAGCAACACATCCTGACCCTCGTCACGGAAGGCTTCTGCTACCGCCAATCCTGCGTTGTGTCAGTAAAGCCATGTCGCAAGCGTTGATGAGAGAATAGATGGCGACAAAAATACAATAGATAGAGGCGAAAAGAAATCGAAATATCATGGGGTTGAGTAGGATATCGCGACTTACCAGTAAGAGCGACACGAGCACGGGCCCCTGGGGGCTCGTTCATCTGACCGAAGACAAGAGCCACCTTAGACTCGCCCTCAAGCTGAATGACGGAAGTCTCCTGCATTTCGTGGTACAGATCGTTACCCTCACGGGTACGCTCTCCGACACCGGTGAACACGGAGAAACCACCGTGAGCCTTGGCGATGTTGTTCTGATGCCATGTTAGCCTCGTCCTCCTGCGCAACATAGTTCCCTTACAATCAGCTCCTGAATGAACACAGTCTTTCCGACACCGGCACCTCCGAAGAGACCAATCTTTCCACCACGGGCATAGGGGGCCAACAGGTCGACGACCTTGATACCGGTGACGAGGACCTCGGCAGCCGTAGACTGCTCGACGAACTCCGGGGGGTCGGCGTGAATGGGAGCGCGCTTGTCTCCCTTGATGGGGCCACGCTCGTCAATTGGGTCACCAGTGACGTTCATGATACGACCGAGAGTTCCGTGACCGACGGGGACGGTGATGGGGGCGCCAGTGTCAGTGGCCTTGGAGCCACGGACGAGACCTTCGGTACCTATTTTCATCAAAATCAGCATCGCACATGGCAGCACCGTACCATTGGGTTGGCTTACCGTCCATGGCAATACACCTGACGACGCTCTCACCCAAATGTTGCTGATGCGCTGTTAGTCCATACTTCCAGATGGCCGAGGCTTGGCGGTCTTACCGCGACCTCCAGAACCAGCTTCTGGCCGCCATTGTCGGTGTTCAAGGCGTTGAGAATGGGCGGGAGCTGGTCAGAGTCGAATTTGACTGCGATTGATGGTCAGCGAGGCGTCGTTTGATGGATGCTGCAACAGCACAGGCGCAGGCGTCTAGCCGGAGCTGGAAAACTTTTTCGCGACGCCATCGACCACAGCAAGGGACGACTGACCATCGACCACAGCACCAATGACCTGGTGAATCTTGCCATCCTTTGCGGAGTCTGTGCTGGCGAACCGGGAGAAGGCCGGTGCGAAGCTCTTTGAGATGGGTGTGAAAGTGCGCTGGACCTGCGACGACCTGATGGAGGCCCGGAGCGACCGTTGGAAACCGCTGTAATTCATCGAATTAGCCCTTCCCCCATCATCAATTGCATCTGGTGACACTCACTGCCTGAGCATGATGGGCGGTTATATGAGGGTGATGGGTGGTGGAGGTGGTGGAATGGGGAGAGAAGTCGGAGAGCAGCAACTTTGCTGGTGAGGAAGCAGGCAGCGCTCGTCCCCACGCTAGACCTCTTTTGACGACTCTCGGCGGAAGCTCCACGGCAGCTCACGTCGACGCCTCGTTCATCAGAATCTCATAACTCTCACGTTCTTTTTGTAGTCACAACATGGTCACCGTCTTCAACAATATTTTCATTCTATGTCTATCAGGTCCGGTAGTTCATTCCAATCACTCAAGCCGGTAAAGCACGCCTTGGAGATCATTACAATACAAACACATGATATGGTGAATCATTCACTATGGCTGGCTTCACGTCTCCTTCTTACGCTATCAGAAGCAGCACCAGCCTCGCAGCGACTCTGCTACTCTCCTTCTTGAAAAAATCCCGGGCATCCGACCGCCACTTGTCTAGTCTACAATGTATTTTCCAACGCCATCACCTGTAACAATGGTCAGCAACGGTCGACTCGATAGCTTAGGAGAAACTTACAATCGCAGTCCGGGACGGTATATAAACCTGCACAAAGTTCTTCCTATCATTCCATGCAAACGGCGTAGTAAAGAACCTCGTGCTCTCATCAACGTTGTCGTGGCCACCAAAGGCCTTGCTGTCGGTGCTGATGACGATACGATACGTGCCTTCTTGTTCAACGCCAACACGGTAGTCGGTGAAGCTGTTGGAGGGATGGAAGTTAAAAATCCAGAGGAGGCCAGCCCGCTCAAAGACAATCACTTTGTCGTTCTCGTTTTTCAGGCTAACGTACGCTTGCGGGGAGTGCAGCCAGCCGTACTTCTCCTCTGTCCACTGCATCTTGCTGTCAAAATCGTTTAGAAAATGGTACCGGAGGAGTTGATCATCGACGAGATTAAACTGTCGTCGCGCATACTGGAAGCTGTTGCCGTTTCCCTCACGTGGGAAATCAAGCCATTCAGGATGGCCGAACTCATTACCGATGAAGTTGAGGTAGCCTTCACCTCCGAGGCCGTGGGTGATCAGGCGAATTAGCTTGTGAAGCGCAAGGCCTCTTGCAATGACTTGTGTCTCCTCCGAAATCACGGACATGTTTGTGTACATCTCAGCGTCACATAGCCAGAACAATAGTGTCTTGTCGCCAACTAGACTACGAATTGTTAGTACAATTCACGCATTATAAATCAATGTGACTCACGCTTGGTCGTGACTCTCTGCATAGGCAATCGTCTTCTCGCCGTGACGACGGTTGGTCAGGGTAAAGACCAAGTTGCCCATATCCCAGTCAATGTCTTCCTTCTCCTTCAGCCACTTGATGTACAAGTCAGGAACCGCCATGGCAAGTCGATAGTCGAATCCTATTCCGCCAAGCGACAGTGTCACGCAGAGACCTGGCATTCCCGAAACATCTTCGGCTATGGTTATGCAGTCGGGATACAATCGATGCAACATCTCGTTGGCGACCATGAGATATACAACGCCTTCTTCGTCAACGCCAGGTCCAAAGTACTCGTGATAGCCACCAGAAAAGCCACTGTAAATGGTCAGCCAACATTGTCGTCCGTGATGAAGTGAAACACTTACGTCCCGATGCCATGATGGGTGTAAAGCATGCTGGTCACACCGTCGAATCGAAAACCGTCAAATTGGTATTCTTCCATCCAAAAGCGGAGGTTGCTTAGCAAGAACCGAAGTACCTCGTGGTTGCCGTAGTTGAACAGACGGCTGTCCCACAATTCATGTCGGCCCTTTGCACCCTCATGGAAATAGAGGTGGTCGCTGTTGTCGAACATGTTCAATCCATCTAGAACATTCTTGGACGCATGGCTATGCACAACATCCAGGAGCACCGTGATACCCATACCGTGTGCGGTGTCTATGAGTTCCTTGAGGTCATCGGGCGGCCCGTAACGACTGCTCGCAGCAAAGAAGCTGTTGATCTGGTAGCCAAAGCTTGCATAGTATGCATGCTCCATTATGGCCATCAGCTGGATGACGTTGTAACCCAAATTCTTGATCCTTGGCAGGATATTCTGGGTGAATTCCTTGTATGTGGCCACCTTCGGCTCCGGCGAGGCGATACCGACGTGGGCTTCGTAAATGCGTGCGCTTACGGGCTTCGGCGGCCGCTTGTTCTTGAAAACATATCGTGCCTCCTTGGGAGGGTTCCAGAAGCGGGCATCGTAGACAGGGGAAACACTGAGCTCTTGCGTCACTCGCGTGATCCAAGCGGGAATGCGCTCTTGTCGGGCGTGGTCATTCGGGACGACAAAGGAGATCTGTTCCTTGTTAGCCTCCTATACTCCATGAGATGGTGCAAGACATGCCTTGAGCTTCGAATCGTGGGGTATAGCCGGCTGCCCTTCCTTGCCAGGCACCGTCACTTCGAACACGCCATACTGGTTCTTCTCCATAGGCGTAGCATCACGATCCCAATTGTTGAAGTCGCCGATGAGGTAGGCACGCAGGGCGTTGGGAGCCCATTCGCGGTACACGACGTCCCCATTGTCTTTGACCTGGAAGCCAAACAGCTCATAGCCCTTTGCCAGAGTCAGCAGCGTCTAGGCTGGAGGATGTGAGCAAAACTTGCCCTTGTGAACTTTTCCAATCCACCTTCAGCCTCGTCGATTGTCTTCAGCCATTGTTGGGTTTTTGTATAGCGACTACGGAGAGCGTCTTTGAAGGGCTCCAGATAGGGATCGAGCTGGACAATGCCTGGAAGAGTCCGTCAGCCAAGTGGGTCCTTCCGCCATCGATACCACCAACATACCAGTGCCATCGTTCGACACCTGCCCAGCCGGATCAGCCATCACCGTGTTCGCAGAGTTGTCGTTCAGCGCCATGCTTGTGGTGAGAGCTAGAGGACGAGACAGGCAAGGTGTGGTCTATCTTGCTGCAAGTGGACCAGTTTGCGTAGACGGGAGATCGCAGGAGGCACAGGGTATTCTACGTAGTTAAAAGAGAGAGAGAGAGAAAGAGAGCACTACAGCTCTCTGGCGGTGGTATGGGCAGACATTGCGGGGCTGGTTTGCTGCCACCACTAATAACTGCTGCGACTGTTGCCCCATTGCTGCAGCTTGTCGTTCTCAACCAAAATCAAACACCCTTGCCAACCGAAAGCTCCAACGTCATAGCGCGCCTGCCATCTTCTCTAGGACGCGTCGGCCACCCATCCATCGTTCATCGCGCTAACTACGGGCACGCACCGCCACCGCCGCCGCCATCTCTGCAGTGGTAGGATGAGTGTGTGGTTGCATGCATGCATGTCGGGCCGGGGACCAGTTTTTCACTTTCCGCTTGCTTTTCTGGCTTCATTTTCCTTCCGACTGGAGTCGAATCAAGTGGATTGGGGGAGGAGGATGGATCGTAAGCATACAGAGTGGCGTCTTGTCGCACGCTCCCGGACCTGCCCCGCGCCTGTTCACTTGTGGAGCCCTACGGAAGAGCTCTGCCTATCTAGATATCTACCCCCCAGCGACCGAGAGAGCGCCTGTACGGAGTAACCTCAGTCTATTCAACATCTATTCCTACCTGCTACTTGCTACAGTGTTTGCTACTTACTCGACTAGCTGTGCTTCCGAGCAGGGAGGAGCCTTGGGCACACAACGACGGATACAGTTACATTTTCTGCTAATTTCACACATTCATCCAGCCTGGGACAAAATAACCCGATCAACAAATCACCTTCTCGACGTCGTGTATTCACCCACACTACCCATACGATTCCTCGGAATCCTCACTGCATCGAGCTCGATGTAAGGGCCATTTGGATATCCAGATTCATAGGCAGCGACGTTTGCCTCAGAATTCGTACCCTTCTTCTTTGCACTCCAGTTACTCAAGCTACTCCTGAATTTGGGCGCGAGGTGTAGAAGGGCTGGAACAGTCGGCAGACAACCACATGCGATTCCACCCGCAATTTCCCCTTGCCTGCATCACCGTTAGCTCAACGGCACAGTGTTTTAGGTCGGGAAGACACTCACGCCCACAAAGCTGCTGGAGTGAGATCTGTCACGTCTTGTGTGCGTGCAAAGCGCACCGTGACAATCATGCGGAAAAGCGAGGATATCACACTACTGCACCATCCATGTCAGCGGACTCGATCTCAGTCTACGTTCTACCAGAAGCACTTACAACAAGCCCGTTGAGAAGACACCCGACACACCGATTTTCTTCGGAGTAGACAGCTGAAGGCACCAGATCTGATAGATTGGAAGTACCAGAATGGAGATGTCCGAGACCATGTTCACGGCTGCGCCAGAAATCAGCACAGCTGCCACATTGATGCAAGTGCCTTCTTCGTATGGCCGCCATATCTTGCTCCTAGGGTTGCACGCCCAAACTGTCGAAACGGTGATGGCCGTGTAGAACAACGCGTTGAGGATTATGAGCAGCCAGATCACACGGTACATCCAGCCCTTTCGGTGAGGGCAGATGATGCGTATTAGTTGGAGGAAGATTGATAGCTTGACAAGGAACATCATGGGGTTGTACATGGTCTCGAGTATATTCAACAACTAGAATTGGTTGATTGTTAACGTCTATATCTGAACAGTGTAAGGGAAAGGGGCAATGCATACCTTCAGCAGGGCGAACAGCTGGCCAAACGATATATCCCACATGTGCAGTACGCCAATTCCAAAGGACAGAGAGTAGAAGGCAAGACCAGTCCACACGACGTTTCCCACCCAAGCCACAATCATTGCATCTTGCACAGTTAGTAAGATACAGAGCTCGAGCGTGCAAACTTACAGTCTTCCC